>JBBPKX010000763.1:0-12216 GCA_038089435.1 Boletus austroedulis | reverse complement strand
GACGACGACGGACCACGTCGTCGAACCGACCCTCTTTGATGCGCGCCTTGATCCGTTCTTCGAGGGCGGCGACGACGGCTTCGGTGACGATGGGGACGGTGCGGGTCGTGCGGTCAAAGTCGAGGTCGTTGTTGAGGAGGGAGTCGTGTGGGCGGGCGCGGGCAGAGGCTTCACCGAGGAGGGTCCATTCTTTGGGAGCGACGTTTTCGGCTTCGAGGGTTTGGATTTCCGAGTCGAGCGCAGCGAGCCGGCGTTCGTGTGTGGACATCTTACAAGTTGACAAACACAAACTTGGACGCTTCACCAAGCGAATTCCCCACTCGATGAAGGAGTAAACTTGGGCAAGTTTCTCTGCAGGTTTGATCACTGCTAACACGACCCTAAAGCCTAGACCACTCTCATCAGCGACGCTGTGGAAACACCGTGGCTAGTGTGCCTCAGTGCCTGGCCTGGGCGCATTGTTGAAGGGCCCCGTTGAACCTCGTACCCACGATTCCTTCAGCTCCTTCTCTCACATATTCACCAGCATTGCCCATAACATCATGGATGCAGCTACTTTAGAAAGCATTTCGTACGTGTATGTCGTTCACAAGCAATAATGTGCTGAATGTGACTACAGAGCAAAAATCATCATCATCAAAGGTCGGTTTCCCATCGGGTATCAGTTAGCTTGATCTCAGACATCGAACTCCATACTTCTGAGCGGCGCAAGCTCCCAGTTGCGAGGCAGTTCTACGTTCATTTTTCTGTAGGAGATACCTCGCGATCGACGGATAGCGCAAAGGAATCAAAGAATCGTACCTCTTGGGACAATAAATTTTACTTGTGGGTTATCCATACCTCAGTCGATGCCAGCGAACTGAATGGTTTCAGTGACGGGGATGAGCGTTCCAATCTCCTCATAAAGGTTTACCAGAAACATCACATTGGAAAAGACGAATTGGTCGCAAGTCTCACTGACACGATCGGTGGTATTGTGGGAAAACTGAAGGATGGAGGTACGAATGCATCATCTATTTCATGCTCTATCGATGCAAGCTCTGTTATCAAAGTGTTTCAACACACTCTCGGCAAGGACGCTTCCGATGAGTCTGATCATGCGGGGATCACTGTCAAGTTTGCACTCAGTGCCGAGTCTCGTGGAAACTCTGACGCACAACACTGTCAAGCCGTAGAGGCTGTCACTCGGGCATCCGAAGCGATTAACCCACTCGGCTCCACACCCACAGCAGCCGGGCTCCTGAGCTCCACGGTCGACATTGGCACAAATATCGTAACCGCAACGCAGACTTTCGACACTATATGGGGTGGCCTGTTGAAGAGGATGGAACTGTTTAATAGCATTGTGACCGACATTGCTCAGGTATCTCGTGTCTAGCATCCCGACTTCCTCGTGATCTCAATACCACACAGATCCATCCGTACACATCGCTCGCTTGGTCTGTTATCTCGGCCGCGAATCAGGTCTGTTACTCGGGGTCCCTGTTATCACCGATCGTTGACGGTATTCCAATCAGGTAATCATAAAGCAGAAAGATCGCGACACCAAGGTCATTCGCCTGGCAGGCATGATGAGTGACGTCTTTGCGTTCACCGAAGATGCCGAACCTCTCAAATCAATCAAAGTCCACATGAAGGCTATCACACTCCTCGTCCAGCAAGTAACAGAGTGCGGGTACTTCATCGCCGCATACACTACCCAAAAGGACTTCTGTCGGTCACTACTCACATTACACATGACCGCCGCTAACCTTCCGTGTAGGGATTCGGACAGCGAAATATACAATCTCTGATATCGACACAAGGATCGCCAAGTACGAGAACGCGTTTCGAGAACTCAAGAGAGCCTTCTTGGAAGGGGTTGCAGTACAGACAGAGATTACTGTTGTTCGCATGATGAATCTCGCGGAATCCATCGGTAGGCCTGATGTCTTCATGTTGTTGTCGAGAATTTCATAGTGCTCTGGTATAGCGGACTCCGTCGAACTGAATGACATACCGTATGCGTCTGGCGCCAAGTATGCGCAGGAGAAGGGATGCTTGCCAGGAACACGCGAATCCTTCCTCCGTGATATCTGTGCTATTCTCAATGATTTTAACAAGGACGCCCCACAAGTATGCCTTCTCACTGGCGTTGCAAGATCGGGCAAGTCTGCGATCGCTCACTCGATCGCTCAACTGTATCATGGGCAAAAGCGGCTCGGTTCGTCGTACTGCTTTGCCAGTACTGATGTTGCGAGGCGGAATCCGCAGAACCTTTTCAGTACCATCGCTCGTGACCTCGCCGACCACGATACCCAGTTCAAGGCCGCCCTCCTGGGGATCGTCAGGGGGGATCGAGCGCTTCGCACGTCGCAGTCGCCATTCGAGCAAGTCGAGAAGTTCATCATTGAACCTAGCCAGAACCTGGATGCCATCGGGCCTTTGGTTATCGTGATCGACGCCCTTGATGAAAGTGGTGATCCAGCTAGTCGCCGACTACTTCTACGCGCCATGTCGAAGCAAATCACCGAAAATGCATTTCCTTCTAATCTTCGTTTCCTTATCACCACTCGTCCCGAAAGTGATATTCTCGCCGCACTTCCTCTTGGTCCCCGTATTGTCCATAAACAAACTGGTGGCATTCCCCAGGATGTTGTCGATGGGGACATCGAGAAGTTCGTCTATCACTCGCTCCGTCAATATACTGAACTTGAATCTTCTTGGCCGGACCGTGAGTGGTGTCGACTACTCGTCCAGCATTCCCAGCATCTCTTCCAGTGGGCATTCACTGCATGTAACTTCATCGATGGGGATGGTACTATTGGTCTTGACCCAAACGAGCGATTCGAGAACCTCTTGCAGAACATCCGCACAGACGGTGGTCACTCGCTGGATAACTTATACCAAACTATATTGAGTCAATTGTTCACCTTGGACACTACTCGAGAGCGTTTTCGAACGGTGATGGCTATCGTGCTCGCGCTCAATGAACCATTGTCCCTCACCTCCCTTTCTGCACTATTTGGCAAAGACTTGAACATCCGAGCAATCATCCAACCTATGGGATCATTGCTAGACGGGGTGCTTGATGAGGAAAAGCCCATCCGTCCCCTCCATACCTCGTTTAGAGATTTTTTACCGGATGCGGCTCGTAGCTCAATCTTCAATCTTCTATGTCGACATTCAACCTCAGCACTCTCTTCGTCTTGGACAAGCACTAGTAGTATGCATGCAGAATATGCTCTGATTCAACATCTGTGACCTCAAGGATGCTCGGGTCCCTAATGCTGCTATCCCCGATCTACCAAGTCGAGTGAACAAGGCCATTCCTTCCCATCTGGCATATGCATGCCAATACTGGATGTACCACCTGCAACATGTCGACTGTACTCCAGATCTATTGAATAAAATCATTCCCTTCTTCAAACCCTTCCTTCCCTACTGGCTTGAAGCCATCAGCCTTCTCTCCCTCTCTTCCCCCCAGTCATCCATCCTATCTGCCCTAGAGACCTGTGCTAGCCTCAAAAAATGGATCAAAGTAAGATTGGTTATGCCTGTTAATGATGAGTACTGAATAAATGCCACTAGGACCAAGAGATTGCCACTCTGGCATCAGAGACATTCCAATTCATCCAAGTGTTTGCCCCTGTCCTCAGAGAATCTACCCCCCACCTCTATTTATCTGCCATGCCTCAGACCCCATCTAGCTCCCCACTCTGCAGACTTTGGTTTGACCACCTACAAAAACATGTCTCAGTCACCTCAGGACTTCCTGCAAATTGGTCAGCTGAACTTCATATACTGCAGGGGCATACATCTGGTATCATCACTGCTGCCTACTCTTCTGATGATACCCAAATTGTCTCATGTGGTGAAGACCAAACAATCAGGATTTGGAATACATCCACTGGTCAGAGTGTAGGGGGGCCATTCCAGGGGATCACAAGTTTTGTGGCCTCTATGGCATATTCCTCTGATGATATCCACATCATCCTAGGTTTTTCTAATGGGACAATGATGGTGTGGAATGCAGCCACTGGCCAGCCTGTCTCAAATCCATTTGAAGGACACACAAAGATTGTTACATCTGTTGTCTATTCATCAGATAAAATCCATTTTGCCTCTGGTTCTGATGACAAGACAATCAGGATTTGGAATGCAATTACTGGCCAATGTGTGGCAGGTCCATGCCAGGGACATGAAGGCCTTATCAATTCTGTTGCCTATTCATTCAATGGTGCTTACATTACCTCTGGCTCTAATGACAAGACCATCAGAGTTTGGAGTGCAGCCACTGGTCAGCATGTGGCAGGTCCATTTGAAGGGCATGAAGGATCAGTTACTTCTGTTGTCTACTCACCTGATGACAATTATATTGCCTCAGGATTAGAGGATAAGACAATCAGAGTCTGGAATGCAACCACTGGTCACTCTGTTGGAGATCCATTCCAAGGGCATACAGATATTGTTACTTCTGTTGCCTACTCATCTGATGGCATTTATATTGTCTCTGGTTCATGGGATAAAAGTGCCAGAATTTGGGATGTGACTACTAGACTGTGTAGCAGGTCCATTTTGGGGGCATACACACCCTATCACTTCTGTTGCCTATTCACCTGATAGGTCTCATATTGTCTCTAGCTCCTGGGACAATACTGTTAGGATCTGGAATGCAACCATTGATCAATCTATGACTGGGACATCTCAAGAGAATACAAGCAAAATTCAATCAGTTGCCTACTCACCTGATAGTACTTGCATTGCCTCTGACTTCCTGGAGGAGGATATCACCAGGATTTGGAATGCAACCACTGGCCAGCTTGTTGCAGGTCCATTTGAAGGGCATGTCATTTCCTTTGACTACTCACCTGGTGGCACTTGTATTGCCATGTGCTCAGGGGAAGGATCCTTCAATATTTGGAATGCAATCACTGGTCAATGGATGATAGGTCCACTTCAAGCACATACAACTGCTGTTGAATCTATTGCCTACTCACCTGATGGTACCTATATAGTCTCTGGTTCTCAAGACAAAACCATTAAAATCTGGGATGCAACAACTGGCCAATGTATAGTAGATCCATTCCATGGACATACAGATTCTATCACTTCTGTTGCCTACTCCCCTGATGGCACTCATATCGCCTCTGGTTCTGTGGACAGGACAATTATGATCTTGAATGCAACCACTGGACAACATGTGGCTGGTCCCTTCAAGGGGCATGATGGTGTCCATGTTGTCTCTGCCTCATATGATGGAACCATCAGAATCTGGAATGCTACCACTGGCAAGCTTGTTGTAGGTCCAATGACTGGGCATACAAATGGTATCTGGTCAATTGCCTGTTCACCTGACAAAATCCATCTTGTCTCTAGCTCATCAGACAGGACTATTAGGGTTTGGAACACAACCACTGGCCAATGTGTAGCAGGTCCATTCCAAGGGCACACAGACATTGTTACAAGTGTTACCTATTCATCTGATGGTAACCACATTGTTTCTGGGTCCTGGGATGGTGCCATCAAAGTATGAAAGGTTCAGGAATTGCTCTCTTTTTGTGACACTTCTGTGGAGAATAGCTGGATCCAATCTTCTAATGGTGCTTGCTTTGGTTGGATTGCCCCTTGGAGCAGGAATAGCTTTCATCTTCCTATTCATTCCCTAGTGATAGCTTCTGACAAAACTCATCAAGTCAACATTGACATGTCTTTGTATGGGGAGTCCTGGACCTCTTGTTGGAACTGATTGAATATCCACCTTTTTTTACCTATGCAGCTTTGGTTTACTGTTACTGGTTAGCAATTAGGATCACATTGTATGTACCATGGTATGCAAGTTGATCAAAATGTGCAAGCTGGAAACATACAGAGTGATATTATAAATATATACTACAGCCAATGATGTCAACAAATGTGTGCATACACTTTAAGAGCAAGATAAGTGAGCACATAGTACATACAGTAGAGCAACCAGCAAGACTTAGACAGGAGCCACTTAGAAGTTCATTTGCAAAAGCTCATCACACCAGCACCCCAGATAAGGTCTGAGCCAAACAATTGAGATAGCTGCATACTTATATATACAAAGATACCACTATACCTGAACACAAGGATGAGCACTGAGACCATACCAACCAGTGAAGTATCAAAAAATAGACAGAGAAGTTGACAATCCATAAGCTTGCCTTGACAATCAATTCTCCTTGACATATGTATATAATAAACCACAATCTAACTCAGTAGAATGACTGCATGATGAAATGTGACTCCAGTACTGATTTCCTGGAACTACATTCATTGGAATGGTCTATAGTTGCAAACAAGTACAGGAGCACATCATTCCAATGCATGTGGACTCAAAAAATGACAGATGTAGCCTCCTATGAGATAATTGACCTCCCTTTTTGATGCAACACAACCCACCAAAGCCTTCATAATTAGCTCCAAGACAATAGTATCACTGCTATGTGTTAGTAATATCCCAGACCTTACAGTGTAGGAGGGGGCCAGAGTCCTGCTACAAGCCCTATAGACATAATATCTGTAAGGACACCAAGCATACACCAATAGGACAGTATAATGAGACTGACTGCCATCACTTTCACACTCATATCTTGTCTATACCCACATCTATGTGACAGTAAAATGGAATGGACATGGATGGACATCACAATGCGACAGCGGGACGCACACAATCTTGTATCAAACTTGAGTTGACCAAACTTTGGGACCAAATCCACATGAGCTGGGAGCATGGCTGGGAACCATGTGTGCATAGACTGCATTTCGAAAAGGATCCATGACGGGTCCGTAAAAAACAAGTCGGACCAAGAAGGGGCGGGAAACGAGACCCACCTTGAGTCCACCAACCACATGCTAGCTGGCAACACGTCTGTCTCATGGTCTTTTTGCGCTGTCCAATCATAGCACTCTCTTCTTCCGTTCGCATCAGCATATCGCAGCGTTTAAGCTTCGCCGATGAAAGGCGAGGCAAAAGAAAAAGAAGACAAGTAAAACGTACAAGAAACACCGTACAACGCTTGGTTGTCTTTCCTCATTAATTTGGTCTCCGGGTTAGGGTATGAGCTAGTACTAATTAACGCCGTCGTGAGCCGCCAGCTTATATAACCCCATTCCGAAACCGTCCCAACGTTCGCTACGTGAGTTGTGTCCTAATCGTATGTCCATTCGGATTCACTCCTAGACCGCGCAGCGCCGGTCCTCACTGTGTTATCTTTGACTCATCATCGCCTCAGCACCCGCATCTCGTAGGTTGGCGGCCACCTCGTCGTCGATGCATTCTCGCGTACTTGGAATCCCGGAGTGGACGTATATTACGTACGGAAAGACGGAAAGTTCTCCGAGGCTTACTTTTGTTCATAGTTTTACGTGGTCACCATGACGATACTTGATTCCAGACGAATTGATATGATTTTGTCTGTAGGACAATTTTAGAAGTTCGGCTTCGAGGCCGAGGACCGTGCGACCATGAAAGACGTTTGACCCAAGTTCGAACGCGAACGTTGGCGAGAAGTATTTTCTGACTCCTCCTACGTCGTGGCAGCATTGACAGACAAACGACGTGATCACGGTTTCTGAAAAAAAGGCCCCATGATTGCAACTTATTGGTACCAAATTAAAGGACCCAATGTTTGCCATGTTTCAGCGCTTACTATACCCCTCTGCATCGAGTCGTGAAGACGCTGTCCGGCCGGATCATGACCCTCTTCGCGGGATGGGCAATCACCAGAATGTTATCAACAGGCGTGCGACCTTCTGGAGGATCTATATCTTGTAAGGATTCACCACTCCGTGTCTTCGCGATTTGGGAGATCAATGCTTCTGCAGCGTAGGTTCCTTGGAAAACGGGTATAATTTTCTTCAGTCGCTGCGCGTTACCAAGTCGACTACACCGTTCGAAGTTGTCCCATACTGAACTCGCGACTCTTCTTTGCGCCACGATCAGAGGGAACAATCGGCTCTGCTCTGGCTGTCATATCCGTGGATGTGGCGGTCACGAGACGCTACGTACAACGTATTCAGCGTCGTACTCAGCCTGATGTGTTGACCGACATTCAGCTGACAGCTAATTAATTTCATTGACTCTGCACGACTTAGGGGAATTGCAGTACCTTCCACCCTCGATAGTCGCAACTCCATTGCCATATCTGGTGTAGTAATCGGGACGGTGACTTGGCAACATTCAGCGACTTCGACTCATGCGCCTTCAACTTCACTCATTTCTCCCGTACCTTCGAATTTGGTGACCGTTTGGTAATATTGTGGACGTGCTTGCTCATTTCCTCCGCCTTTATCAGAACGCCGTCGAGCATTCATCCCTGGTGCGTTTCCTCCCCCTTGTCCTCTCCGTAGGAATGAAGTTCCTTTCACCCATCTCCAACGCTTTCTACGTCGTAGGCATCTTGACTTGGGATGTCCTTTTGACATTAGCCAATCTTGTTCGCACGAGCCGTCCTGTTGGAAAGGTTACCCCCCACGGTTACCCAGGCTATGGAGGGTATTGGCCGGAGTACAAGCCACCTCAAGAAGGCGATAGTCGATGCTGTTGCCCCGCCTTGAATGCAATGGCCAACCATGGTACGTCTGCAGACGATTGGTGTCGCGTTCAGCTCAGCACATGCGTCGTTCTGGCGCAGGCATCTTTCCACGAAATGGACGCGGTATCAGGTTCACCGAAGCTCCCCGGTATCTTCGTTCGACCTACAACTTTAGTCCTTCTTTTTGCTACTACGCATGCTACCACGTTGCCCGCATGCTCAACAGAAACTTTAATAGAGGCACGTTTGATCTGGAGGAGCTTGATTTGCACAACGGGATCGAGCACGATGCGTCGCTCACTCGTACGTAGCACCCCACAACTCAGCCGATGTAGTCGCTGACTCTTTCCACCCCACTCAGGACTGGACGCATCGCTGCAGCCCAATCAAGCGGTGCCCGACCCAGCATTCGTAGAAGAACTGCTTTCGTTTGCGACTGGAAAAGATGCCGATGGAAATCCGCTTCTCATAAACAAGGATTTGTCCCGTATTTTGGGCAAGCGCCGAGTCGGATCCAGGACGTCGAACAAGGAGTATAGCCTCACATTTGCGCATAGAATATTTGGCAGTGCCAAGTGCGTCGTTTGTCGTCCGTTCCGTCTCTTTGATGTTTAGATATCCGTAAAGCGCGTCAACGATGGCGACGATTTTTGGTGGCCGGGTAGACGACCTTCGGGTGATCTTACTGGATGAACGGCTCCCTGAAGGATGGGAATCACGGGTTCGTAAGCCCTATGGGCTAACGATACTCACCTTCAACTGTGCCATTTTTCCGGTTGAGTTCCGGGTCAGAGAGGCTGATTGGGTGGTCGATGGGAAGCAAGTCGAATCCGCGGAACAGACCGTCGAGGAAAGTGTTTGAAGCATTTGAAAGTCGGGGCAAGGAGGCTGGGTGTCCAGAAAGGGGACGACCGTGACCGTTTGCTTATTCGACCGCTGCTTACAATCTCCATTCATTGTTGCTACATCATGGAGCTAATTGATCTCTCTCATCCGCTACGCGAGCCGATGCCGTGCTATCCAGGAGACCCTGGATATAAAATGAACCTCGCATGCTCCTTTCCCCTCCCAGCGCCTGATGGGAGTAGAGTGCTCGATCAACCTCCACCGATGGTTGTCCGTGTCCACACACTTTCTCTAGGTACTCACACGGGCACGCACATCGACGCCCCATACCACTTCTTCCCATCCGGTCTGAAACTGCACGAGATCCCACTCGCCCAATTCGTCGGTCGCGTAGTCATCCTGGACGTCCGCCATCTCGCCCGAGATCGGGGCAGAATCAGCTGGGCAGACATGACCCACGACTCAGAGACCGACACGGCCAGAGCGCTCTCACGTATCGGGGCCCGTGCAGAGGGCAAGGCAGACATAGTATTGCTCTGGACGGGCTGGGACGTCCACTGGGGTACACCCACATACTTTTCACATCCCTATTTTACGCAAGACGTTGCGACGGCGCTGGATGGCCTCGGTGCGAAGATCGTTGGCGTGGACGTGCTCAACCCGGATGAAACGCCGGCGGGGGAGGGTGCGACGACAGAACATGGGTGGGGGATGCATGAAATGTTACTCGGTCGTGGGGTGCTCATTTGCGAAAACCTGAGAGGCCTTGGGGAGTTGGTTGGGGCTGAGGGGGATGGGGAGACGTGGGTCAGCTTGGTGCCGCTGAGTGTATACGGCGCGGATGGCGCACCCGTGCGCGCGTATGGTTGGAGGCAGTAGTAGTGTTTGCTTTTGTTTTCCTAGAGCCATATCAGAACGACGAGTTTAAGTACAGTTGCGTTGATCAAGGGCCCGTACTGATCAGCTCTTCTAGGTCACTGATGTCCGAGACGGTCTACTGTGCGCGTAGCCTAGTTGCGCACACCGCCCTCATGTCGACTGAAGCACTGACGAAGTACACCAAAAAAGGTCCGTAAACCTTGCCTTTAAAAGCGGTTGTGGACAGAGGTGGACCTGTGGACAATGGCTACGCAGCCGCTGGATTTCCACAACAACGCTTGCATGTATAAAAGCCTGGTACAGTCCTGACACTGCCCTTCAACCCCGTCGTTGACCATGTCCGCTGGATCAGCGCTAGCTCTTCCGATTCAAGTCCTCCCGGTGAGTACGTTCCTCCCTGTCTGCTGAGCTGACGCTGAGGAGGAAACAGGACACTCTAGCTTCGCAGAGAAGCCAGCAGAAGCAAACGTCTGCGTTGACAGATCAATTGGAACTTTTCTTCTCCGGATTACCACCAGCACCACCTACTCCTCCCCCATCCATACACATACAGCCGACCACCAATCACGACAACGATGCCGTCTCCTCCGTGCCACAAGCTGGAGAAGCTGAAGATGAACACACCCTCAGTGCCTACGGAGATATCTCACTTGGCGAAATCATAGTCCCTCCTCTGCCATCCCCTACGCGTCCCAGTTTCAGTCACTTGGAACCGAGATTTCCTCAGCCTCGTCTCCGCCTCAAGGTACAGCGCCCTCCAATGCCAAAGCGTCGATTGAGCTATACTTGCATTCCAAACCCACTCCCTCATACCGGGGGCTTGGACTTTGATAAGCGCTGGCCAGGCAGTCCCAGGCCTGCTGTAGACGTGAGTGTCACCGTCGTGTAATTACATTCATCACTCATACTGAGAGTTTTCCTCAGAATCTACCTTGGTTCCAACATCAACCACTGGTAGCTCCTCTTCCTATCGGTCCCATGACCCCTGAGGCGCAGCACAATGAATCAGCCAAGAACGGTGGTTCGAGTATCGAGAAGCTCGTTGACAAACTCATTCCTCGCCCGCCCTCCATTCGGTTGTCACCACCGGGCTCACCTGCCAATCAAGTACACGACCTGCCACAAGAGCCACGCGCACGAAAGAAGAATGGTGCTCAACAGGGACGGAACGTTCCAAAGTCGGATGGCGTAGTGAAGCCACAAGCTTCGCCGACGCCTGCACCTCGCCAGAATAAACCCAGGGAAGTACCTTGGCGAACCAGACTCCCTCCCCGACTCCCGATTCCCAAATGGGATCTCTGAATAACGACGTTTTGTTCAATCAAACCTTGACCTTGCATGGACCGGAGAGTGGTGGACAGCACCCCAAGCCTCTGGGTCCGTCTCGCGACACACTGTACCAATTATCAGATGGATATAAATAGCAACTACAGCATGTAATAGGAATACACCGTGGCGGTCGTCGATCGTGATACTAGGCTGTTCGATTGGAAACGTAACTCTTGTCAACCTGCTCTGACGTTTGATTTGAGCCAACAAAAAAAAGGACACCGTAACGCATCCGCATGATGGCATGGAGACGTGATGAGCCGTGGTCGTTCTCATCATCTCGTTCGATCCAAGTCTCAGATCGATCCAAGAGGTGGGTGTTGTCTGAGAATCCACGGAGCACTGCCAACGTCCCCTTGGGAGTATTCGACCGTGTACCGACGTCCGGCGGTGATCCTCTCCGTCACCCTGCAGCAAGTACGATAAGTAACAGATCCCCGTGATGGGTTCGACCCAACCCGAACGTTGCTCCGAGCGTGCTTCCGAAGCGCGAGCCACGGTGAACTTGGGATCACATGCGACCGTACCGGACCCCGGCAGGACGTACGAGACGGTGTACGAGAAGACACGTCACGAAAAGCCTCGGTCGGTGTCTGTCCATGTAGCCCACGATCTCCACGCA
>JBBPKX010000759.1:0-12256 GCA_038089435.1 Boletus austroedulis | reverse complement strand
GAATATTGTACGTCATTGTATGCCATTGTATGTCACTATATGCCCCTTCTCTGGACTTGAAGTCCCCTCGAACATCTCCTCTTCTCCCTCATCTCCGAAATACGAGGATTGAATGCTGGCAAGGGCGTGACACATAAGTCCTGCACCGATGTCCTCACCCCCTCTGCTCTGTTCCGGTTCGACCCTCCGGACCTATGACCTCCGGCTCGACCAATTCCGGACTTCATTCGCAAGTCCTGGAAATAGCCCCTATCCTCCGGACCTCCGTCGGACTTAAGCCCAGGAGAAGGAGATGCAGCCCTCTGACAGCTCTACTGCGTTTGGTCTGACCAAGCAAACTATGCTATAGGGTCCAACCCATTGTTCTGTGAGCTTCTTCGATGCTTGGGTCAACTTCAAGTTCTCCATGGATAACCACACCTGATCTCCGATCTGGTAGGGCAGGGCAGTCATTCTATGTCGATCCACTTGTGCCTTCATATGGTCCTGTGCTTTCTTTAGGTTTTCTTGGGTTTGATCCCATACTTTCTTTATGTGCTCTGACAGTTCTTCAGCTGCTGGCACTTTGGTAGGGCATCGTTCGAAACCCATTCGTGGCTGATAAGTATGCGTGATGCTGAAGGGTGACGCTCCCATTGAGGCTTGTGTTTTCGCATTATAGGAGAATTGGGCGATGGCAAGCCATTCAGTCCACTTCAATTGTTGTGTAAAACAGAAGAGTCAGAGGTACTGCTGTAGATCTCGATTGATTTGTTCTGTCTGGCCATTGGTTTGGGGGTGAAATGCAGTGGAGAGTTTGGGTTTGATTCCTAATCTCTGGCATAAATCTGTCATCACCTGTGATGCAAATTGTGGCCCTCAATCTGATGTTATAGTGTGTGGCAGGCCATATGCTTTCCAGACATGGTCTAGATAGAGTCGTGTGGTTTGCAACACTGTAGTAGTTTTCTTACATGGGATGAATTCGACTTCCTTAGAGAAACAGTCCACAACAACCAAGATGGCATCTAGCCCTTGGCTTAGCAGTAGGTCTGTGATGAAGTCAGCAGTGATATCATTCCATGGTTTTTCTGGTATTGGTAGTGGTAGAAGTTTTCTGGCTGGTGGTTGGTTCGTCCCTTTGTGTCTAGCACATAGGTTGCACTGGGCAACGTAGTCCTTGACCTTTGTCATCATTCCTGGCCATGAATAGCTCCACTGTATCAACTCTAGGGTTTTCTCCACTCCTGGGTGTCCGGCTATAGGCATATCGTGATGGAGCTGTAATATCTCCATTTGGAGTTCCTCATCTGTTGGTACGAAGATCTTTCCATTTCTGTCCACTAGCAAATCTTCTTGCTCCATATGGACTTTATATCATTTTTCGAGATTTTGTATTTTGGTCTCTTTTAATTTATGTACAAGTTGTTTGATCCATTTGAGTAATTCTTCATCATCCATTTGCACTTTGATAGTTCGGATTTTATCCTCCAGTATGATGGTCACTCCTTTGTTATCATCATCTTTTCCGTCTGAGTGGTCCTCTCTTTGAAAAAGGGCGTCGGGTTTCCCCATTTGGGTTCCGGCTTTATGGACCCATTTGAAGCGAAACCGAGATAGGTATTGCGCCCATCTGGCTTGCCTCCGGTTAAGGTCCTGCCTCTTCATAAACCACTGAAGGTTTGCATGGTCGTTCCAGATCTCAAACTCTTTCTGTGCTCCTTTGAGATAGTGGTGCCATTGCTCGAGGCTTCTGATTACCAAGAGCATCTCTTTATCGGCTATTGGGTAGTTTCGTTCTTCAGGCGTCATGGAGTGTGAGGAGTAGGCAATGGGATGCCACTTCCCTTCCTTTTCCATAGATAGCACTGCTCCGGTCGCAAAGTCCAATGCATCTGTCTCAAGGTAGAATTGTTTGTCTATATCAGGGTATATGAGTATGGGAGCAGTGGTGAATTTTCTTTTTAGATCATCAAAGGCCTTTTGCTGGCATTCGGTCCATTCAAAAGGGGTATCCTTCTTTGTCAAGTCATTGAGCGGGCATGCTACCTGTGCGTATCCGTCTATGAAGCAGCGATAGAAGTTGGCTAGTCCGAGGAAACTCCTCACATTCTTTACTTTGGTAGGCATTGGCCATTCTTGTATGGCTTTCACCTTTTCTTCATCCATTTGGATGCCATCCAAGGTGACGATCATTCCTAGGAATTCCACTTGCTTCACTCAGAAGTAGCACTTTTTGGGTTTTATGAATAAATCATTTTCTGCGAGTTGTGCAAGGACTTTGAGTATGATCTGATCGTGCTCCTTTTGGTTATTGGTTTTGGTGAAGATCATGATGTCATCAATATAGACAACACATACGTCATCCATGTCTGCAAACAGTTCGTTCATCATCATTTGAAACATTGCTGGTGAGTTGCAAAGTCCAAAATACATCACCAAGGGTTCAAAGGAACCTTGGTGGCAGACGAATGCAGCTTTCCATTCATCTCCTTCTTTGATTCAGATATTATTGTATCCCCAGTGAAGATCCATCTTCATGAACAACTTTGCTCCAGTGAGTTTATCGACAAGTTGGGATATAAGGGGCAATGGGTAGTTATTTCATACTGTGAACTTGTTTAGGTAGCGGTAGTCCTGTACCATGCGTTTTCTTCTGTCTTTCTTTGATACAAAGAATACAGGCAAGGTCTGGGGCAATTTAGAGGATCAAATGTAGCCTTTTGCCAGTTGATCGTCTATAAAATCGCTGACCTCTTTCTGTTGAATAGGGTCAAGGGGTATCAGCCTTCCTTTCTTCGGTATGAAGTCTGGCTTCAAATCTATGGCATGATCCCATGGTTTTCTAACCAGCATTCTCTCTGATTCTTTCTTCGAGAACACATGGAGGTACTTGTGATATTCTTTAGGCACTAGTTCCTCTGGTGGTTTGTTCTTATCCATTAGCTCTGCAAGCTTCTTGTCAACTTGCTGACCTTTGCACATCTCTGCAAGGGTCTGAGCTTCTCTCTTCTCTATTTGGTTTATGTGATGTAAGAAAGGGGTTTGGCATTCAGTTGGGCATCTCGTCATCTGTACCGTTTGCTTCTCCCAGTCTATTTCCAGATTATGGTGCTTTAACCATGTGAAGCCAAGGATTACTTTATTCTTTCCAAGATTAGTGATCTTGGCTTTCATTTCTTTGCGATGGCCATCGTACTCCATTACGATGCGGGCATAGTACTTCAGCATCCCAGCGCTATTTCTCGTGCCATCTGTGTTGTACAGAACGATCGGTCTGGGTAACGGCTTTAATGGTATATGATTTTCTTTGGTCCATTTGTGGTCTAGAAACGTCATGTGTGATCCAGAGTCTAATAGGGCTCGTACTGAAGCTTCTTTGCCGTTTTCGGTATAAATAGTGATTGGTAGTTCAATCTCTTTCCAATGTCCATACTCTTCTTCTTTCATCTCAGCTGTGATAATAGATAGATGTCACATATCAATGTCAGTCTCTTTTATGCTTCTTGGTGTTTCCTGAATAATAGTGGGAATAGGCTCGTATCCTTCCAGAATGAGGGTTCTAGCACGTGCGTCTGAGCTGCTTTCAGCAGAGTGGTCGCTCAGCTCTCCCAGACTGCTTATGCTTTCCCCAAGCCTGAGGGCATCAACTGGAACAAAGCCTTTACTTGCTCCATAGTCATTCCTTTGCATGTGCGTGGGATATCCTCTTCATTGCTCCATGAGGTAGCTCCTTCCAGGTTCATGTTTCTAATGACTCAGACTTTTGTTCTGACATAATTGGGTTTGTGTTCCCCTCTTGTCCAGGAACAATCAGGGCATTTCGTGGTCTGCTGATGGCAGTCCTTTGTGAAGTGTCCAGGCTTTCTGCAATTGAAGCAGGTACTAGTTCAGGGTTTGCCTTTCTTCGGCTTCCTTCCTGTATGGAACTTCCCTTTTCAGATTGTGGCTACTTCCTGATCCTCTTCAAGTTCAGCCTCTTCTTCTATCTCTATGCGGTCTATATCCATGGCAAAGGGGTCTCGTCTAGTGGTAGTCCCATTATGGATAAAGGATAGAAGATGTCTCCTGGTTCCAATGACTCTACATTTTTCCAAGTAGTTAGGGACCAATGTTGGTCTAGGTCCTTCCATGAGGATACAATTAATGATCTTCTGGTCTACATTCTTTTCGATTATGGAAATAAGATGTGACGTGTCCATCCCCATTTGGGGTTCATACTCCATGAATTTGATGATCCAGTCATCTATCGGCATCTTTCCTTGTTTCAGGGCTTGCAGCTTCGCTCTAGCCCATTCCTGCTGATTCACAGATCTAAATAGGGCTTCGATTTCTGTTACGAGGGTGGCCCATGTGTAGATTCCTCCCTGAGATATGAGATCTAACTTTGTCTGGGCAAAGCCTCTGGCCTTCTGTCCTTCCAAACATGATAGGATGGCAATCACAGCCTTCTGGCTAGCTGGTGGAAACACTGCGGCATTCTCATGTAACCACGATTGGATCTTTGTCCACCATTCTTCAAACTTGGATCGTGATCCGTTATAGGATCCAGGGTCCATGAAGACCTTACTAAGCTTCGGGGCTGTGGCAGGGTTGGCTGCTGATAACACCTGCAGGGCGGTGATTTGAGTAGTGGCTTGATTGATCTGATTCTCCAGCACAGCAATAGTTGCTGCTTGTCTCCTGGTAGTTGCCGTGCTCTGATTCAGCACAGCTTGCATGTCATCATGTCATTCTGTGAGGTGATCAAATAGATTAAGGAGATCATTAGCTAAGGTGGCATTAATTTGAATAGCCTGTAGGTTGGCGACAAATGCTTGTCAATCAAAAGGGTGACTCATCTCCTTCTATGAGAAAGGGGGCATATGGAGTAGGGGGTCTCGGTCTATATACAACTGGTTCTGAGGATCCTTCTTTGAGTTCTTGGAGATGCGTGAGTAAATGCTGTCCCATCTCCTGTGTTCTTTGTCTAGCTGCTCTGGCTAGGAGGGTCCTTTCTCAGGCAAGAATATAGCAGTTTCGGAAAGCATGTCTCCTTTCTGCAGGACTCTGTCCAATGGTGTGATGTGGGGTGAGATCGACTGGTTCATCCCAAGTTGTCGATCCTAGGTATGCGAGGGTTTCGGAGTCTGAACTTTCAGGGTTCTCTCTCCTTTCTTCCTGATCTTGGTGTTCTTGTTCTGCTTCAATTAAATGCGGAGGCGCTTCTTCGATGATGTGCTCTTCTCTTGGTCTGATCGGAACTGGTTCTATCTCGATGATCTTGTATTGGACAAATAAGAACCTAATATGGAAGGTAATGATGAGGGCGCCAAAATGTTGAGCAGGATTGGAGAGGAGTAATGATGTCACGAGCAAGAGGCTTGTGAGGGCGAAACCAATGGGGGTAAAGAGGAGGAGGAGCAGGGCCAGGAGTAGGAGTTCTCTCTCTAATCCGAATTCTCTCCTTGATGTTTGCATGCGCCGTGTGGACTCGTTCTCAGAGTGCTGTGGCTCTGGCAGCATTTCGGTTTCTCTCCTCAGCAAGGTGTATCCCCTCCTGAATAAGATCGTTGATCTCCCTCTGTAGTCTCTCTCTAGTCGCACATCTAAGTCCGCTTGTCTCAGTTGTCGATCCACGACGGCGATGAGCGGTGACCCTGGTCCAATCTACTGGTTCTGCAAGAGGCAGGGGTGGGCGATCAGGGGTCGAGGGGTGGTAAGGGGGAGTGCCGACTTCATGCTCGAAAGGGATTATGATATCCCCTTGGAGATCTGCTTCGGTGTCTACTAAAGTGGACGGCGCGTCGTCCAGGCCTAGGGTACTTCTTTCCCTGGCAGTCCTTAAACCTTTGTCTAGACTAGTACAATAATCAGATAACTCCTCCGATTCTTCCGATCTTCTCTCGGCTACTTCTCTTTCTTCTGGTTCCTATCCCAGGTAGAGTAGCTATGTGGGCTTCATGAGCTCCAATGCGATTCCCCTATGGATAAGGCGGAATGCCATTACTATACCTGTAGGTCCTCTTCATCTTCTACCTTCAGCTCCACTGGCCAATCTGGAACTAGGTCTTCAAGGGTTACGGTGGACGGTCTGGCCCTTGCTACTGGATCTGGGAATCCTCTTGTTCCAGCAAGGGAGTATTCAAGTAAGTCTTCTACTCTGTAGTACAACACTGGATAGGTGTTCAGTACTCAAGACGATCGTTGTGGAGTGGCCTACTGGTGAACTCGAGTTCCTTTAGTCGACTTGTATATCTTCTGGTGGGTAGCTAGTCTGGCAGGTAAGAGCAGTCTTGTTCTAATGAAATGACCTCACTCACTTAAGAGCATGGATGCTTGGTAGAGGGGTGTTCAGGTGATAGATGAGAGAGGGAAATATTGAAGGAGAACAAGACTGGGGGTCTTGTCTTGCTTTGAGCCTGGTATTTATACTCTATGATACAAAGCTGTGCCTGGTCTGTGCTAGCAAGGCTATACTATGGTACTATTGCTATAGGTACATGAGGCAAAGCATTGGGACTGAGGCAGACATATGCAGATGAGGGGAGGAGTCAATTCGGGTCGAGTCAAGTCATAGGGGCTATGTTGGGATGACTCAAGTTGGTGGTAATGTAGAGCCGACCACTGCCTCGGTATTCAAGGGTTATGATGTCAAGGATGTCTCACAGCCTTTGAGCTATGAGGTCCTTGGTCTAGGCTCGTCTGGGTCCTCCCTTGAGTCCTTGTTTGCTAAGTGTCTGCTAAGTCCTTAGCTAAGGGGCAAGCATAAGAAAAATAGAAAAGAAACTAAGTAGGTGTCCATAAAATAGATAGAAAATTGAGGAAACATTACATAGACATAGTCATAATGTGGTTGGACTGGACTGGCAGTCCAAGTGTCTCCTACACCTGTTTGGGCATGGCGACAATCTCAGAACCACTGTCCAGTACTACTGTAATGGTCTGGTCAGTACCAGTGATCCAGACATCAAGGGAACAGAGAGGAATGCTATGATGTGCTATGATGAGGCTGTCATCGTTCTGGTAAACTTGGTCCCCATACTCACACTCAACAGTGGCTGGATCGCAACCAGCTAGTTCATTGACCTGTATGATGTTAGTGGAAAGGGGGATACGTTTGGTAGTGGTAAGATCCCAGAGTTGTTTGCAGACATCCAGAGCAATGGACATCAACTCTTTGACCAGTACAGGTACGGTAGAGGCAAGAACCCATTCTAGGACTTGCTTGGAGGTGGTTTCGTCTTCAAGGGGGAATGAATATCTAAATTGTCCAGGATTGATCCTGGATGTGTTAGTGGTTTCAGTATGAGGAGGGAATAAACTTTTTGAGATGGGAGTGGTAGGCATGGTCACCACAGATCTTGAAGGTCCAGGTGTCAGAGGATGAGTGGATATGATAACTGGGGGCATGGTCTCTTCTGCCAGTGCCATGCAGTTTCTGGCCTTGTTGGTCTTGCATACTGGAATTTCGATGCCATTGAAGCAAGTGCATTTGCCCTTGTCCTTGGCCTCCTCAGCTCTGAAGTTTGCCCATGCTTGAGTGATGTACAGCTGGAAGTCTGGGTCTGCAAACTCTGGTTGGGGAGTGTCCCAGTCTTCTGCTGGTGCTAAGAAGACTGATGGCTCAATCTCTAGAATTGCATCAGTGTCAGTGGGATAGACAGAAACAATTCTGGTGGTAATGTTGACTGGAGTGGTCTGGGAAGAGATGTGATCAAGACAGTCATGGAGACATTGAGTACCTGGAATCTGGGGAATGTGCTTGTCATCCGAAAGGTATAGCCAGCCATCAGAGCCTTGGCTTGCCTTACCAGACTACACATACCCTTCAACATGAGGGCACTTCCCCATGAAGTGACTCAGGTCTGTGCAGAAGGCACAGTTGCAGTTATGGGCATGCTGAAGGTTCTGCTCCTTCTTGATAGTGGAAGCAGATGGTGGAGTAGCTATAGTGGGAAATGATACTGACAGACCAGGCATGTTAGCCCAGGTCAGGTAGTATGGAATGGAAGGAGTTGGAGGGGTAGAGGTGGAAGCAGTGAGAGGACAAAGTTGGGAGCCGGTGAGGAGGAATTTGGCAGTGGTGAAGCTGTCATCAACTTTATATGGGTCAGATGGATGGTGATCTATCTTGGTAATGAGGAGACATTGCCAAACCTGGGCCTCAAGGTTGGCTGGCAATCTGGACATGAATAGTGTGTCCCAGTTGAGATCAGACAACTTGTTGGTGGTGATGAGGGTCTGGGTGACCTTCAGGAATTTGCATTGATACTCACCAAGTTCTTCTACAGTGTGCATTGGCTTTGCACAGAATTCCTGTATGAGGTACTGGATGTCAGTGTGACAATACTGGCTGATACCTTTGCAACCAGGGTACAACTTCTTGACAGCATCTATGAATGTGCCCCAATCAGCAGGGGCAGCAGTCACTTCTGGGAGTAGCTTCCATCCTTTGGCTTCTTCAAGATTGGCATACCATATGGCATACTGGATCTTCTCTACTGGCATGATGGCAGTGGCAGTACCTAGTAAGTTGATGAACTTGAGGAAGCATGGCAACAGTGCCAGTGACTTTCCATCGAATTTTGGAGCATTTGTGGTGTCCAGGAAGGGCATAGTTTGTGCAGGGTTAGCCATACGTGGAGGAGGAAACAGTAAATGATGTTGGAGTGGAGCAGGTACCAGCAGTGGTACAGGCGGTGGATCAGATGATACGGATTAAGCAGGAGCTTGGGGAGGCAAAAGTGGTGGAACAGGCAATGATGTTGGGATGTGTACCAGTGATGGGATAGACAAAGGACTGGACAGTATGGTCCATGATGACAGTGAGCTAGGTGTGATGGAAGGGACCAGAGTAAACTGAAAAGAAGCATCAGTGGTATTAAGAAGGTCAGAAAGGGAGGGAGCAGATGAGGAGGATGATGAGGGTGATGATGAAGAAGGCGAAGAGTTACTAGACAAGAGCAGTATGAGTGGTGTGAGCAGGGAAGAAAATGGAGGTGTATCCTCTTCTCCCAGATATCTCAGAGGTGATGATGCTATAAATGCTCCAGGTATGAAATTTTCGATGTAAGGTTCACCAGGTAAATTTTCTTCTGTGGCAGTGGACCCTGAAGCTAGGGTAGAGTGATGTTGGGATCTGAAATTGGGAAATGAAGATTGACATTGGAATATGCTGGACCAATTGGAATTGTTGGTTGAAGGGTCAGTATGAAGTCCTGTTAGGGGACTAAGGTCTAGGTCAGTTAATTCAGGAAGGTCGGATTGGTTGTGTTGACTGTTTCAAGGGGAGACTGGATAGAGTATCAGTGATACATCTCCAATTTGTAGGTTATGGAAATAGTCAAGTAAATTTTTGAGCTCTTGGCACTGAGCAGTAGGTTGCAGACATCTTCTGGAACCTGTTTGTGAGTCCCTCATGGTGGGCTCCAGTTGAAGAACAGGTAGGTTGGCTGGAAGGACTTTTGGAAGTCCACTAGTCCTGGCCAATAGAAGGAGGGTTTAGAGGAGCGATAGGTTTGCCCTAAAAGGGACTTTGTAAAGTGGGTGAGTGCTCCAAAGGACTCTGGGATATTATCCAATGATCAGGATGAGCAGGAAAGAAGTCTGGAGTTTGTCATTTGTAGTCCAGAATTCTGGACATCAGTAAAGGTGGTATGGAAAGCATTAAGATAGTAGAGAAACAGTAGAAATGGTATATGGTGACAGTGATGGTGTTCAGACAGTGATGTGGTGGTTGTGAGCTAATGGTAAGCTGGCTTGATAATCCTAATTACATTGCTTTATAGTCTGGGCACACCCAAGACTAGCATATACATGTATAAGACACAGTCCATCAGTGATAATGTAAGGTAAAGTAAGTCTGGTCTAATGAGAAAGAGGTCCAGTATAGATGGGTGCATACCAGACTACCAGATTACAACTGGACTATGACCAGACTAGAAAACCAGTCAACTAGTCCATGTCAGACTTAAGCAAGGTAAACATAGGTAAATAGAATCAAATGTAGTCATCCAAAAATAAGGAAAAAGAGGAGATATAACCGTAGAGATGTACCTGGCTCTACAGTGGAATTGCTTATCAATGTCTGGATATGCAAGGATAGGGCTGGTAGTGAGCTTCTCTTTTAGTTTGTTGAACACATTCTGCTGTTGTTTGCCCCATTCAAAGGGTGTGTCTTTCTTTGTGAGGTCATTGAGCAGGCATGCTACCTGAGCATAACTGTCAATGAACCTCTGGTAGAAGTTGGCAAGTCCAAGGAAGCTTCAGATGTTCTTTACTTTAGTGGAGGTGGGCCATTTCTTGATGGCTTTCACCTTTTCTTCATCCATTTGGATTCCTTTGGTGGTTACAATCATCCCTAGGAATTCTACTTCCTTTACTCAGAAGCTACATTTCTCTTGTCTTATAAACAGATTGTTCTCAGCAAGTCTAGCAAGAACCTTAAGCACGATTCAGTTGTATTCCTTTTGATTGTCTGTTTTGGTAAAGATCATGATATCATCAATATAGATGACACATATGTCATCCATGTTGGCAAACAGCTCGTTCATCATTGTTTGAAATGTTGCCAGTGAGTTGCATAGTCCAAAATACATCACAAGAGGTTCAAATGATCCTCTGTGACAAATGAAGGCAGCTTTCCATTTGTCTCCTTCTTTTATGTGTATATTATTGTATCCCCAGCAAAGATCCATCTTCATGAAGAGCTTCACTCCTTTTAGTCTGTCAACAAGTTGCAAGATGAGGGGTAAGGGATAATTGTTCTTTATGGTAAACTCATTTAGGTAATGGTAGTCCTGTACCATTCATTTTCTTCCATCTTTCTTTGGTATGAAGAATACTGGCAAGGTTTGTGGCAATTTAGAGGGTCAAATGTACCCTTTGGATAACTGATTGTCAATGAAATCACTAACCTCTTTCTGCTGGATCAGGTCTAGGGGTATCAATCTTCCCTTCTTTGGCACAAAGTCTGGCTTCAGGTTGATTGCATGGTCCCATGGTTTCCTAATCAGCATCCTTTCCAATTCTTTCTTTGAGAACACATGGAGGTATTTGTGATATTCCTTTGGTACTAATTCCTCCAGTGTTCTATTTTTGTCCATGAGATCCACAAGCTTTCTGTCGGTCTGTTGGCCCTTGTGCATTCCTGCAGCAAATTGGGCATCTTCTCATTTGATTTGGTTTAGATGATGAAGGTATGGATTTTAGCATTTGGTTGGGCAGTGAGTCATCCAAACTGTTTGCTTTTCCCAATCTATCTCAGGGTTATGGCATTTCAGCCATGTAAATCTGAGGATTACCTGGTTCTTTCCAAGGTTGGCTATCTTGGTTCTCATCTTTTCTTTATGTCTGTCATACCACATAGTGATATCTGCAAAGTACTTTAGCATTCCTGCACTGTTCTTTGTTCTGTCCGTATTGTATAGGGTTATAGGTCATGGTAACGGTTTTAGGGGGATGTGGTTTTCTTCAGCCCATTTCTAATCTAAGAAAGTAATGTGTGGTCCTGAGTCAAGCAGGGCCTATACCAGGATCTCTTTTCCCTTTTTGGTAGTTATGGTTATAGGGAGCTCTATCTCTTTTGATGTTCCTGATCCTTCTTGCTTCATCTCAGTGGTGACTATGGCTAGATGTTGCATATTAATATCCATGGATAGTATACCTCAGGGTTTCTCTTGAACAATTGCTGGCATAGCTTCATATTCTTCAGCAATTAAGTTAATGGTTTGTTGATCTGAGCTTCATTCTGCAGCCTGGTCGCTCAGTCCTTCAGGACTGCTCAAGCTTTTCCCGAGCTTGAGGGCATTGATTGAAATAAGGCTTTAACTTGCTCCATTGACATTCCTTTGCATGCACATGGGATATCTTCTTCATCACTCCATGACATGGTGGATTCTGATGTTAGGGCATGATTTTGTCAGACTTTAGCTCATATGCAGTTAGGCTTATGTTTCCCTTTTGTCTAGGAACAATCCAAGCACTTGGTCAATGGCTATTGGCACTCCTTTGCAAAGTGTCTGGGTTTTCTGCAATTAAAGCATGTGGACACATGCACTCACATCTTTTTAAATTTCTTCAACACACAGGCTTTGCCCTTTTGGATCATGGCAGCCTCCTGCTCTTTTGGGTCCTCTGCTTTTGACTCCCTTTCCAAATGGTCTATGTCCATGGCATAGGGGTCTCTGTGGGCTGCAGTCCCATTATGGATAAAGGCCAGGAGCTGCCTCCTGGTACCAATCACTTGGCACTTCTTGAGATAGTCTTGTACTGGTGCTTGCCTAGGTCCTTTCAT
>JBBPKX010000756.1:0-12275 GCA_038089435.1 Boletus austroedulis | reverse complement strand
ACAGTGCCTCTTCCATGAGGCTGCTATGAGATCAACATGATGTAGCTGCAAGGCAAATCCTATACCTGGCTGTGCTAACCTGTGCATGGTCTAGGCTCCATGAGGCTTGTGAGTCAGAGTGGCTCCTGACTAGAAATGACTCCATATGACTAGATGGATCCGGACTCGGATTACCGGACTCGGATTACCAGACATACTGGACTGGGACCCGGATGATACGGATAGTGCACCGGACTAACCAGATTGCAAACTAGACTGCTGCTGAAGGGGTGAAAATAAAAAGAAAGGGGGCATGAAATGGCATCTATAACAGGTCCACTCTGTCATTACCTCAATAGGAGCAGGACCTTATATAGATGGAACCTGGGTCACCACCCAGAGTATCTCCAATGACGACGATTGGAAGATGGCAGATCAGAAGATTCTCAGTTTGCTTATGATAACGGTCAATGACGTCCTTGCGACTACCGCTCCCACTATGTGGAGTACTTTTCAAGGCGGTACACAGGCTGCGCCCATCGTTCTTTACAGATCCATGGCACACACTTTCTGGACGACACTCTCCAATTGTTTTTCCTCAAAAGGAATTTCTGGGCAGTTTTATTACTTTAATAAAGCTCTTCACACATGCATCCAGCACAACCATATTGCCGAGGATATCACCACTCTGTAGCAGCACTTCCAAAGTGCTTATAACTCTGGCCTTCGTCTCTCCAAAGAATTGAAGGCTATGATGCTGCTTGCACAGCTGCCTGATGACTTCGATCCCCTCTGATCCACCATCATCCATACCACCAATCCCACCAACTTCACTGTCACAATGATCCAACAAGCGATCTTACGAGAAGTTGATATTTGCCACTCTAAAATTCGCCCCCTTTCTTCCCACATCTCCAAAGTCCAGGCAGGACCTTCCTCTCAGGCACACTGAACTAATGTCATCCGAGGCAGACCTCCATCTTCTAATAAGTGGAGAGGCCAATCTGGCTCCCAACACCAGTCCCAACTGGCTGCTGGACCTTCTAGAGGTCAGTGCAATCGCTGTGGACATGATGCACCTCCTCGTGACCCGAGAGAGTTTTATCAACAGCATCAGGATCAGCGCAAACAACATGGGTCTGCCCCTGATCGCAAAGGAAAAGGCAAGGCAAAGGCTTATCAAGCCATCACGAATACAGTGGTAGCAGAACCAATGTTCCCCTCTCTCCATGATCTCCCTCCAGACCAGATGGTTCTGGATGATGCTGACTTTGAAATAGATACCCATCGTCATCAAATGATGGAGGTCGATTTCCATGACTTCGACTCTACAATCGCGCATGCAGGATGGAGAGCAGAAGATGATGGTATGGATATGCCGGATATGGCAGGACCCTCTCACCAGCAGTTTCAAACCCGCTGCACATCCCTGTGAGGAGACCCAGGATGTTGCAGATCCAGGTAGGGTCTTGGGGACAAAGAAACGATCAAAGAAGGCCAAGAAACAGGTCATCACCATCGGAGGACTTGCGTCGAGCCACACTATGCCAGGCAATTTTGCTCGAGACCTTCTGGTTACTATAGCTCCACAGCCTATTAAGTATATTACTCTTCCCGATGTATACAATGATGACATCACTGAATTTGATGTTGACATTTCTGGCTGTTACATGGTAGGAACTATCGCTAAGACCACTCGTTCTCATTGGATGATTGACAGTGGATGCACTGATCACATCACTCCATATTTAGACAATTTCATGCACCTCGAACAAGGAATGTGCAAAGCTTCTGTTGCTGATGGCATTGAAGTTCTTATGCACAGACCAGGGAAAGTCATAGCACACCCTGAGGGACTTTCTTCATTAGTCCTTGAATGAGTTTGGTATGCACCAATGGTGGCACACCACTTATTATCAGTACCCACACTGACCCTACAAGGCTTTCGGTGTGAGATTACAAGTAGAGAAACGCTGATCTGGAACAAACATGGATGTCTGGTAATCTGGGCTGTAGCCTCATTTCCAGACAACAATCTGCACTGGTTTCTGTCTACTGATAACTCCAGTCGGGTTGCCACACTAGCGACTTTGTCGCTGGATACTGACTTCTCATTGTGGCACCAACACATGGGTCATACCTCCAAAAATGCATTGAGACATTTGTTGGGCCATACTTCTGGTTGCCCTGACATTGTTATCCCTCAGTCCACTCCGGTTTGCAAAGGCTGTAGTGAGGGTAAAATGGTTGATTGGCCCTTCGGTCTTTCTGATCACCGGTCATCTCAACCTCTTGCCCTCCTTCACTCTGATCTTATGGGACCTTTTCCGGTCAAGTCATGCTCTTGCGCTCATTATGTATTCACTCTTGTTGATGACTGCTCTGGCTTTGCTCTCCTGTCCTTTCTTTGGGAGAAGGCTGGTACCCTTGGCACCTTTCGTGCTCAGGTTGCCTGGCTTGAGAATCAGTCTGGTTCTTGTGTCACCTCTGTTCACTCTGATCAAGGTGGGGAATACATGTCTCTGGACTTTCAGGTGTTCCTTCACGATCGCGGTATCACTCACCAGATGTCTGTTTCTCACACTCCTCAGCAGAATGGATGCGCAGAGAGGTTCAATCGAACTATTATGGAAAAAGCTGAGGCATTACGTGTAACATTTCCTTATTTTCTAATGGTTTCCCAATACTTAACAAGACACCTATTTAGTTTCTTTTCTATTTTCTTCATGTTTGCCTCTTAGCTAAGGGGTTAGCAGGTAGGGACTCGAGGATGGATCTAGAGCAGTCCGGACCAAGGACACACAGCTCAAGGCTATGTGAACCCTTGACGTCATAACCCCGGAACGTTGTAGCAGGCTATGTATGGCTGTCCACCACCAGCATACACCATTCTGAAAATAGCCCCTATGACTTGGACTGACTCAATGCGACTCATCCTCTCGTCCTAATCCATGTACCTCAGCCCCGATGCTTTGCCTCATGTACCAATAGCACAAACATCGTAGTATAGCCTCGTTAGCATGGACCAGGCACAGCCTTGTACAGTAGAGTGTAAATACCAGGCTCGAAGCGAGACAAGACCCTAGTCTTGTTCTCCTTTCGATATTTCCCTCTCTCACCTAAGGCCATGAATGCCCTCCTCAAGTGTCCAGCTCTTAAGTGAGTTAGTGTAACGTTTTCTTAGTTTTCCAAAGGTTATCCGATACTTAACGGACTCTTATTTAGTTTTCTTTTCTATTTTCTCTATGTTCGCCTCTTAGCTAAGGGGTTAGCAGGCTCGCACTTGACTAGGAATCTAGAGCAGTCCAGACCAAGGACACATGGCTCAAGGCTATGCAGACCCTTGACGTCATCACCCCGGATTGACTCATCGAGGCTATGTGCAGCTGTACGCTGCCAGCACACACCTATTCATAATTAGCCCCTATGACTCGGACTGACTCAGGATGTACACGATGTGACTTGTCCCCTCATCCCAGATAGTGCACCTCTGCCCCCATGCTTCGCCTCATGTACCAATAGTGTATTTAATGTAGTATAGCCTCGCTAGCATGGACCAGGCACAGCCATGTACAGTAGAGTATAAATACCAGGCTCGAAGCAAGACAAGACCCCAATCTTGTTCTCCTTTGATATTTCCCTCTCTCACCCATCGCTCGAACGCCCCTCTCAAGCGTCCAGCTCTTAAGTGAGTTAGGTCGTTTCATTAGAACAAGACTGACCTTTACCTGCCGGATTAGCTACCCGCCAGAAGCATTACAAGTCGACTAAAGGAACCCAGGGTTAACCAGTAGGCACCTCCATAGCGCTCGTCTGGAGTACTGAACACAGTCAAGTGTTGTACTACCGTGTCGAAGACTTATTGGAATACTCCCTCGCCGGAACAAGAGGCTTCCCAGACCCAGTAGCAAGGGCCGGACCGTCAACCGTAACCCTTGAAGACCTCGTACCGGATTGGCCAGTGGAGTTAAAGGTTGAGGACAAAGAGGACCTACAGGTAAAGAAACGGCATCCCGTCTTATCCATAGAGGGATCGCATCAGGAGCTCACGAAGCCCATCACAGCTACTCTACCCAGATTCGGAACCGGAGGAAAGAGAAGTAGCCGAATGGAGATTGGAAGAGTCGGAAGGATTATCCGACTATTGTACTAGTTTAGATGAAGGTTTAAGAACCGCCAGGGAAAGAAGTACCCTAGGCCCAGACGACGCGCCATCCACATTAGTCGAGAATGAAGAAGACCTATACGGGGATATCATAGTCCCATTCCAGCACAAAGAAGGCACACCGCCCTACTGCCCCTCTACCCCTGATCGGCCAGCCCCGCTTCTCGTGGAACCAGTTGACTGGTCGAACGTAATCAGGAACGGACATCGTGGATCGACAACTGAGGCAAGCAGATATAGACATGCGACTAGAGAGAGGTTATGACAGGAGATCAACGATCTTATTCAGGAGGGGATACACCTTGCTGAGGAAAGAGACTGGAACGCTGCCAGAGCAAATGAACTCAGAGAATGAGTTCACGCGGCGCGTGCAAACATCCAGGAGCGAATACAAATTAGAGAGAGAGCTCCTACACCCCATCCTCCTCATCCTAATCCTTACCCCTGCTGGTTTCGCCCTCACGAGCCTCTTGCTCGTGGTATCATTACTCCTCTCCGACCCCACTCGACACTTAGGCAACCTCGTCGTTACCATCCATATTAGACTATTGTACGTCCAATACTATGAAGTGGATCAGCCTATCCTGATACCTCCAAGAGAAGAACACATAATCAAAGAAGCGCCACCACATCTGATTGAGGAAAGACAGGAACCACAGATTGCGGGAGAAGTAAGGGAAGAAGAATCAGAGTATTCAGACCCCAACGACAGACCTTATCAGGGACCAATACCCAAGGACGAAGAAATTGAGTCTACCCCTCGGTACACCATAGGACAGAGCCCAGCAGAAAGGAGAAGGGCTTTTCGTCACAGGTACATCCTCGCCAGAGAAAGAACTCTAGCCACAAGGGCAGCGAGAAGGACTCAGGACGCCACTAATAGAGTGCTTACCCATCTACGGGAATTGGACGATCAGATCTCGGAACAGACTCCATATATCCCGAGACCCATGAGAAGAGCCACCCCATTTCCCATAGACAGTGATGAGTCATCCCTTTGATCGCCAGGCTTTCGTAGCCAATCTCCAGGGAATACAGATCAATCCTACATTAGCTCAGGACCTCCTTAATCTATTTGACCATCTTACGGAAAGACATGACGATGCTCAGGCAGCGCTCACACAGAGTACCACTACATCGAGAAGGCAAGCAGTGACTATCGCCACATTAGAAAATCAGATTAATCAAGCTACTACCCAAATCACCGCCCTGCAGGCGTTATCAGCAGCGAATCCCACCACAGCACCAAAGCTTAGCAAAGCTTTTGTGGACCCCAGATCCTATAATGGATCGAGATCAAAGTTTGAGGAATGGTGGACGAAGATCCAATCATGGTTACATGAAAACGCTGCAGTGTTTCCACCAGCAAGCCAAAAGGCCGTTATCGCTGTCCTATCTCGGTTAGAAGGACAAAAGGCCGGAGGCTTTGCTTGGACAAAGTTAGATCTCATCTCACAGGGAGGAACCTATACTTGGGCCACCCTAGTAACAGAGATCGAACCCTCTTTAGATCCGTGAATCAACAAGAATGGGCTAGAGCGAAATTGCAATCGCTAAAACAGGGAAAGATGCCGATAGATGACTGGATCATCAAGTTTATGGAATATGAACCCCAAACTGGAATGGATACATCGCATCTTATCTCCATCATTGAAAAGAATGTTGATCAGAAGATCATTAATCGCATCCTCATGGAAGGACCCAGACCGGCAACCATACCGGATTATCTGGAGAAGTGTAGAGTCATCGGAACAAGGAGGCAACTCCTTTCTTTCATCCACAACGGGACAACTGCTAGACGAGATCCCTTTGCCATGGACGTAGATCGCATGGAGATGGAAGAAGAACCCGAACTCGAGGATGATGAACAAGAAGCAGCCATGATCCGAAAAGGAAAAGCCTGCGTAGGAAAGAAGTTTAAGAAGACGCGCACACGGATCAGCACATGCTTTAACTGTGGAAAGCCTGGCCACTTCACAAAGGAATGCCGACAATCGTCGACAAAATGCCTGGACTGTTCCTGGACAAAAGGGGAACACAAACCCAATTGCGTACGAGTAAAAGCGCGAACCAATCGAACCATAGAAAGAGAACCCACCACTTCGTGGAGTGATGAAGAAGACATCCCTCGTGCATGCAAAGGCATGACAATGGAGCAAGTCAAAGCACTATTTCAGTCCATGCCCTCAGGATCGGGAAAAGCCTGAGCAGTCTGGAGGAGCTGAGCGACCACTCTGCCGAAAGAAGCTCAGACACGCGTGCCATGTCATTAATTTCGGACGGATACGAAGCTATGCCAGCCATTATTCAGGAAAAACCCCATAGCCTACGGCCTATGGATATAGATATACGACATCTCGCTACTATCGCAGCTGAAATGAAAGAAGAAACCATAAAGAAAAGGGAGATCGAGTTACTGATCATTGTATATACCGAAAACGGAAAAGAAGCGTCAGTGAAAGCCCTGTTAGACTCAGGATCACATGTGACGTTCATAGACCAGAAATGGGCAGAAGAAAATGAGATACTGCTAAAGCCACTACCTCGACCAATCATCCTATACAATGCGGATGGCACAAGGAACAGCGCCGGAATGCTAAAGTACTATGCCCGCATAGTAATGGAGTATGATGGACACCGAGAGGAAATGAAAGCAGAGATCGCTAATCTTGGAAAGAATAAAGTAATCCTCAGTTTCACGTGGCTAAAGCATCATAACCCGGAAATAGATTGGGAGAAGCAAACAGTACGGATGACGAGATGCCCGACCGAATGCAAGAACCCATTCTTACATCAGCTAAACCAGATCAAAAGAGCCGATGCGCAAGTTCTAGCAGAGACGCGCAGAGGACAACAAGTAGATAAGAAACTCGCAGAGTTAATGGATAAAAACAAGTCACCAGAGGAACTAGTGCCGAAAGAATATCACAAGTACCTCCACGTGTTCTCAAAAAAGGAATTGGAACGCATGCCAATTAGAAAACCATGGGATCACGCTATAGATCTGAAACTGGACTTTGTGCCAAAGAAGGGAAGGTTGATACCCCTTGACCCCATACAACAAAAGGAAGTCAGCGACTTCATAGATGATCAGCTCTCGAAAGGGTATATTTGACCCTTGAAATCGCCACAGACTTCGCCCGTATTCTTCGTACCAAAGAAGGATGGAAGGAAACGGATGGTGCAGGACTACCGATACCTAAACGAGTTCACCATTAAGAATAACTACCCTTTGCCCCTTATATCCCAACTCGTCGATAAATTAGCCGGAGCCAAGCTCTTTACAAAAATGGATCTCCGATGGGGATACAATAATATACGAATCAAGGAAGGAGACGAATGGAAAGCCGCCTTTGTCTGTCACAGAGGATCATTCGAACCTCTAGTGATGTATTTTGGACTATGCAACTCCCCTGCGACCTTTCAAACGATGATGAATGAACTGTTCGCGGATATGAAGGACATTTGTGTCGTCTATATTGATGACATCATGATCTTCACAAAAACCGATAACCAAAAGGAGCACAATCGAATCGTACTCAAAGTTCTCGCGCGACTCGCCAAGAATGACCTCTTTATTAAACCCGAAAAGTGCTACTTCCGAGTAAAGCAAGTGGAGTTCCTAGGGATGATCGTTACCTCAGAAGGAATTCAGATGGACGAAGAAAAGGTTAAAGCCATCAGGGAATGGCCAACCCCTACCAAAGTAAAGAACATCCGAAGCTTTCTTGGATTAGCCAACTTCTACCAAAGATTTATAGACAGATACGCACAGGTTGTGCAACCGCTTAACGATCTGATGAAGAAGGACATTGTGTTTGAATGGTCGGAGCGCCAACAAAAGGCCTTTGATGACCTAAAAGAAAGATTCACCACCGCCCCTATCCTTGCCTACCCAGATATAGACAAGCGATTCCGCCTCGAAACGGACACATCAGACTTTGCAACGGGCACAGTGCTATCCATAGAAAAGGAAGGAAAGTGGCATCCAGTCACCTACTCCTCGCACTCCATGACGCCAGAAGAAAGAAACTACCCTATAGCGGATAAAGAGATGCTTTCAGTAATATGAAGCTTAGAGCAGTGGTGTCATTACCTCAAAGGAGCTCGAGAAGAGTTTGAAATCTGGAATGACCACGCGAACCTTCAATGGTTCATGAAAAGACAGGACCTCAATAGAAGACAGGCCAGATGGGCGCAATACCTATCTCGCTTCCGCTTCAAATGGGTCCATAAAGCCGGAACTCAAATGGGAAAGCCCGACGCACTCTCTAGAAGGGAGGATCACTCAGATGGAAAAGACGATGATAATAAAGGAATAACTGTGATACCCCAAGAAAAGATCCATACAGTCCAACTATGAATGGATGACAATGAAGTAATCCAATGGATCAAAAACCTCGTATATAGATTAAAAGAATCCGAAGTACAAAACCTAGAAAAGCGATATGAAGTCCATATGGAGCAAGAAGATTTGCTAGTGGACAAAGAAGGAAAGATCTTTGTACCAGATGACGAAGAACTCCAAATGGAGATACTACGGTTACATCACGACACGCCTGTAGCTGGACATCCAGGAGGAGAGAAAACCTTAGAGCTAATACGCCGCAGCTACATGTGGCCAGGATTGCCGAAGAAAGTAAAAGAATACGTCGCCCGATGTGACTTATGTGCTAGGCACAAAGGAGCCAATGCCCTGCCAGCAGGAAAGCTATTGCCACTCCTGATACCAGAAAAGCCATGGGAAGATATCTCCGCCGACTTCATAATGGATCTGCCAACAAGCCAAGGGCTAGACGCCATCCTAGTAGTCGTTGATCAATTCTCGAAGGAAGTAGAGTTCATCCCGTGTAGGAAAACCACCACGGCACTCCAGACCGCCCAACTTTATCTAGACCATGTATGGAAATCGCACGGCCTGCCATGGACTATGACGTCAGATCGAGGACTGCAGTTCGCATCACAGATGATGACGGATCTATGCCAGAGATTAGGAATAAAACTGAAATTATCCACCGCCTTCCACCCGCAGATGGACGGACAGACAGAACGGATCAATAGAGACCTACAGCAGTTCCTCTGCCTCTTCTGCTTCTCGCAGCAGTCGAAGTGGACAGAATGGCTCACCATCGCACAATTCTCCTATAACAGTAAAGCTCAGACGTCTACAGGAACAACGCCTTTCAGCGTCACACGTACATACCAGCCACGAATGGGCTTTGAACAGTGCATTACTAAGGCACCAGCAGCTGAAAAACTGTCGGAGCATATAAAGAAAGTTTGGGATCAGACCCAGGAGAATCTAGCGAAGGCTCAACGCCGCATGAAAGATCAAGCGGACCGCCATAGATCGGATGCCCCACCATACCAGATCAGAGATCAGGTGTGGCTATCCACAGAAAACCTTAAGTTGACCAGAGCATCAAAGAAGCTCACGGAACGATGGATTGGACCATATACCATAGTCTGCCTAGCTGGACCTAACGCAGTTGAGCTGTGCCTCCCCCGCTCCATGCGAATCCACCCCACAGTCAACATATCCCATATAAAACCTTATAAAGAATGACTACCCGGACAACCTGTGACGGAACCCGGACCGGTTCTGGTAACCGAAGAACGGGAGAATGAATAGGAAGTTGAGAAAGTGGTAGATAGTCGATGGGTTAGGAACCGACTCCAATTCCTGGTGCATTGGAAGGGTTACCCAGAGGAAGAGCGGACTTGGGAACCGGAAGCCAATCTCGAGCACGCAAAGCAGGCTATCATGGACTTCTATAAGCGGACGCCAAGCGCTCCATGAAAACTACGCGTCGTGGTGCCAGACTTCTTTAATTTATTTAAGCATTGCAGATCACCTATTCCCGAAAAGCCTACACATCTGTTGCCGTTCGATCGGCTGGACTATCCATAAACAGATTGCCCCAGGGGTGCGCCTGGGTTACCAACGCTCTTATTGTTGATTGAGCCTTACTCTCACAATGGACCGCATCCGCATTCGCATCGCCGCTCTCCGCTCTCACATCGCCCGCCTCTGCTTCCGCTCCCCTATTTATGTATCCACCTCCCCTCTCGTCTCGCAGCCTCCAGAAAATCATGAAACGTCAGAAGACCCTGACGCCGTATGGGACAATGAATGGGATCCCATACATCCTTTGGGAAATCACACGGAACACTGGGTATTCATCTGGGATAATGGATCGGACTCTCACAGCATCCCGAACACCGCATCCGTTTGGGGTGAAGATGAGGATGATTATAAGTCCATGCCGGATCTCATGCCCACACCAGACCCTGCAGACCCGCAGTGGACGCTGGAGAACTGGCCAGGCCCATGGGAATTAGCCAGCGAGCCATGGCACATGTGGCTCCCAGGCACCATGCTGGTACCGGAAGTGATGGAAGCCGTCCCCATTCCAGACCCTCTTCCGCCGATACGTCCCAATGCGACCCTATGGCCCGCGCCATGCCATTGGCCTGACATCAGCCCCTCAGGGCAGTATCGTCCACAAATCACCCAGTGGCCACCCCATATGAATATGCCGCAGGAACAGCGCGGTTATTTCGCGTGGTTCTTGGCACATCTCACGTGGCCCGAGGAACCTCCAGAGGGTGAATAAGCGTTTGGCTGTCAGGATGCCAGCTCATAGGAAGGGGGTAGTGTAACGTTTCCTTAGTTTTCCAAAGGTTATCCGATACTTAACGGACTCTTATTTAGTTTTCTTTTCTATTTTCTCTATGTTCACCTCTTAGCTAAGGGGTTAGCAGGCTCGCACTCGACTAGGAATCTAGAGCAGTCCAGACCAAGGATGCATGGCTCAAGGCTATGCAGACCCTTGACGTCATCACCCCAGATCGACTCATCGAGGCTATGTGCGGCTGTATGCTGCCAGCGCACATCTATCCATAATTAGCCCCTATGACTCGGACTGACTCAGGACATACACGATGTGACTCGTCCCCTCGTCCTGGATAGTGCACCTCTGCCCCTGTGCTTCGCCTCATGTACCAATAGCGTATTTAACATAGTATAGCCTCACTAGCACGGACCAGGCACAGCCATGTACAGTAGAGTATAAATACCAGGCTCGAAGCGAGACAAGACCCCAGTCTTGTTCTCCTTTGATATTTCCCTCTCTCACCCATCGCTCGAATGCCCCTCTCAAGCGTCCAGCTCTTAAGTGAGTTAGGTCATTTCAGTTAGGTCGTTTCATTAGAACAAGACTGACCATTACCCACTGGACTAGCTACCCGCTGGAAGTTTACAAGTCGACTAAAGGAACTCGAGTTAACCAGTAGGATCCCACTAACAAACTGTCCAGGAGTACTGAACGCCTAACCAGTGTTGTACTACCGTGTCAAAGATTTACTCAAATACTCCCTCGCTGGAACCAGAGGTTTCCCGGACCCAATTGCCAGAGCTGGACCATTGACGGTCACACTAGAAGACCTAGTGCTGGATTGGCCAGTGGAGTTAAAGGTTGAGGACGAAGAGGACCTACAGGTAAAGGAATGGCATTCTGCCTTATCCATAGGGGAATCGCATCAGGAGCTCATGAAGCCCATTACAGCTACTTTACCCAGAATCAGAACCGGAGGAGCCACAAGTAGCAGAAAGGAGATCGGAAGAGTCGGACGGATTATCTGACTATTGTACTAGTTTAGACGAAGGGCTCAGGACCGCCAGGGATAGAAGTACCCTAGGCCCGGATGACGCACCGTCCACACTTGTAGAGAACGAAGCAGATCTTGAAGGGGATATCGTCATCCCTTTTGAGCACGAAGTTGGAACACCGCTGTATCGCCCCTCGACCCCTGATCGCCCAGCCCTGCTTCTCGCAGAACCAGTAGACTGGACTAGGGTCACTAACGTCAGACGTCGTGGATCAACAACTGAGGCAAGCAGACTTCAACTTGCAACTAGAGAGAGGTTGCAATGGGAGATCAACGATCTTATACAAGAGAGGATACACCTTGCTGAGGAGAGAAACCAGAATGCCACCAGAGCCGTGGAACTCAGAGAACGAGTCCATGAGGCGCATGCAAACATCCAGGAGAGAATACGTATTAGAAAGAGACCTCCTACCCCCAGCCCTCCTCATCCTGCTCCTTACCCCCATTGGTTTCGTCCTCA
>JBBPKX010000755.1:0-12307 GCA_038089435.1 Boletus austroedulis | reverse complement strand
ACCTTGCTGGTACGCGATCACATCACGTTGTCACCCATACATGCACCATCACAAAAATGATGGGAACAGACCGGCGTACATCCACACAGCAACGCACAGGGAATATTAATCACTGGTAATGGGTCACGAAATACACTCAGCGAGATCATTCCGACAGTATTTATTCCAAACTCCTCAAGTCTTGGACGGTGCAATTCCTGGCTCTCTTCACTCAAGTTCCACCACCACCGTTTACTACCTCATCCACGCCAACGGATCATGTCCTCCGAAGTCCAGACAGTCCTGGCAGAGCTGCAATTGAACGACTATGTATCCCGTCCGTTATCCACTTCTATAGTTGACCAAATCTGGTTCTCACTCACATACCGTAGTCGTGATCGTAACTGCAGTTATTTATGATTACTGTACGCCTTTTAGTTCAAGCTCATTGTGCCATAACCACGGTGTTTTAGGCCTTGTAGTTCCAAAAGAGGTATCGTGATGGCATGGAGTATTCAGAAACGTTCTTTCAGCTGACGCTTTCCTTAGATAACCTATATTTGGGTTTGTAATTGACGTCTTCCCAAGGAAATTCCATGTACATATAATGTTATATCAACCCTGTTATAGCAAAGACCCTGGACGCGGGTGTCTACGCTGTTTCTTCTCGTGAGTATCCCAGCGTTCGGCTACCTCCCAGAGTTTTCTACACCCCAGTTATATCCTAGATTCGTTATGTGGGTGGTCTTTCTGCCCTGTAAGTCAACACTGGGTAGATCATGTGATGCCGTCGGATGTTGACAATGATTCAGCACAGCAGGATTCAGTACGTTTACAATGCCAAATTGCAGCGGCATAAACTGACAGATCACGAACCAAGATGGGAGTACTTTCATACCGGGTCCGCTCAAGGTGTGAGACTCTGCACATACATGTCAATCGCTTAGCTACAACCCACAAAACCTTCATACTGTATTAGACCTGTGAGTATTTCCGAATAACATCCCTCAAACCCGTACTCAATTTTGATACTTTAAGGCTATATCGTTTATGTCCTCAGCAGTTGGGCTGATACGATTTTCTGGATGTCCGCGGATTGTAAGGGTCTATTGTCCTCCACTCCTCGATCAAACCTGACACGAACTGAAGTGGCAATGATCCTCCGTGTGTATGCGATGTATAAGCAGTCAAAGATCATCCTGGGTGTGCTGCTCGTGATATACATCATACAGGTAGTCGTTTTTGTCGTTGGCACTGGCATCGCGGACAATCCAAAGGATCCTGCAGGTACATATTAATCACAGTCGCCTGTTCCACGGTGACTCCTACAAAGTTCTTCCCCTAGTGTCGGTTGTCCGACTCCTCGACGTTACGGTGTGCAATATCACGATCAGAACACCAATGTGGACCATTGCCGCTGTTTCTATGCAGTGCATTCTCAACTCTCTCCTGTGTACCTTAGTGGTCGTCAAGTCCATGAGGGACTCACTTCGGATGTACAGGGCAACAAAGATATGGCAGATGAACAGATATATTGGTCTCCTCACCAGAGATGGTTTTTTCTATTTCCTCGCGTATGTCCCTCCCTTCCATTTTTTAAATTCTCCTGGTATACTGAACTGAATGGTACATCACGATCAGTACCCTCTTCAATAGTGTCAACAACTTGGTTTTGTATAGCGTGGGTAGCCTCGCCCAGGGACTAACCATCCTGATAACCGGTCTTCTTGCCAATATTTTGTTATACACCCTTACCCCACGGTTCGTGATTAACGTGCGGGAACTCTACGTGCTCGACACCCGTGGTCGCTTGGGTGATGATATCGACACTGGGTTTGGCTTGACGAGCCAAGCGAGGCGCGATGTTGGGTTCGCGGTGACGACAATCGGTACAATAGCTTTCGCGCAAGGAAACGCGGTAGAGGGTTTGGAAGACGGGGAGGAAATAGCTATGGGAGGGAGGGGAGAGACTAATGGGAAACAGGAATTGGAAGTCGGTGGTTCGGACATAGAAGAGGTACCTATTCGTGCCAGTGAGCAGCTTCTCCCTCCTTGTTTTTCCGTCCCCTGATCTTCGAGCCCGACTAGTACCTTGAGTATTCGTGTTCTCTGTGTACGTGTAACCGTATGGGGTCGATATGATATGCAACAACCATTTCCATCTCTTATATCCTTTCGATGCTGCTGCTTGCCAATGTATCATCCTATAGCTTCTGGGTGTGTACGAGTGTATGTAATGTACCTTGATATCCAAGGTCCCTCGAATTCTTCCAACCTACGGACGTGCTCGTCAGGACTCAAGACTCCGTCATTCGAACCCTGGCATTCACGCAGGGGCCTCCGTGTCATAATTCAACATTCGGTATGTTGGTATTAGTGTCTTGCAATGGAAACAATACCAGTGAAGGTGGGGATGTCTGTGAACTTTGAAGACTGACCCCTCCGACGATATCAAACGTGAGAATGGGGATAATATCCCAGTCTCAGGATGGTTAACTTGGTCTATAGTTGTGAGCGTTTCCCATCAGCCATGCCCAAATCCTCAAGTGAGTTTTCTACACAGCCAATCTGAACTTACCTGAAAGTTGGAATGGTGACAATTTTTTGTACACAGTGAGTACTACTATTCATAACATTCGCTGCCGCTGACTACAACATCAATAAAGTAACAAATCGAGTGCATGCAAGATATATGATATTACCCACCCTTGTCCCCATCCTCGTGCTTACCACCTGACATCACGTGTCCCCTTTCACCACAATCGAAAGTACCTCTTCCTCCTCCTCCTCCTCTAAATCCATGATCGAATCAAATGTCGTGTTACCCCTCATCGACTCTGATTCGGGCTCGGGTTCAGGCGCCCTACAGATCATTCCATCTACTCCAAATAATCCACATAAACGTTTTGGAACGTACCTCGCACGTGCGCTTCGTTTTGGCGCAGGGGTTGTTTCTTCCTCTTCCTCATCGTTGCTATCATCTTCATCGGAGACATTCCGTACCGGAATTGTCTTCTTGACCGAGCTAGGATCCCAATCAGTGGCTCTACCCCAGCAGCATGAAACAGACAGAAATACTTACGCAGCCCGCTTTGGCAGCGTTCTCGTTGGTGTAGGGGTTACCTCACTCTCTGGCACGTCCCCGTCCTCATTGACTTCGTTGTCCGAAGTTGACACTCTCCGTCGTCTACCAATTCCCATCATTGCTTACTCACAACAATGACGCGAGACGCACTTGGTTTGTTTCCCTTTGCCCTTACTCTGGGCCGATCCAACGCCCCCGTCCTCGGCGACGCTGCTCGTCGTTGTTTCCGTCATCACGCTTTCCGATCGTCTAGATATATTTCCATCACCGTCAGCACGTGCCATCCTCACCACATCATTGCTCGCTCACCGCTTCCGCCCCCGTGTTCTCGGGAGTTCTATCTCTTCCCCATCGTCCAATGGCACAATCTCATCCAAAAACTTGAACAATGCGTCGAGTTGCTCGAGTCGTCGATACTCTTCCTCACTAAACCCGGCTAGCTTGTCCGCATATTTCTTGCTGATCGTCGTGTCGAACTTGGTCAGTGCATTGCGCGCAGAGACATCTCGGATCGGTCGGCGCTACATTCAGCCGAGGAAATAGGGCATTATAACGGGTAGACTTCAGCGTGACAACGAGAACACGCACCGTAAAGACGTTGTGCACCAAGAGCTTGATCGTTCGGATTTTGTCGTCGTCAACCTTATCGGGGAGGTGCAACCGTCCCAGGGTCTGACACAGCACTTTCTTATCTTCCTCTATGCCATCATTCTCGTCACCACTACCGTACACAAGACAAGAGTAACGCACTCTGCATGTCATCCTTGAATAGTATTTTGAGTATATCCTCTGCCAAATCGAGATGTACCCCATCGTTGATCGTCTGGCCTTGTACCTCACTTGAGAATTATACATCACCTATAGTTCTCGTCGCGTTCCACAGTTCAACGAATGACTGGACTCACAATGCCTTTTGGGGATCTGTCCAATCAGTAAACATGCCTATAATCTGTGCAGGGGACACCATTTCTTGGTCATCGTCCAAATCACGGGTTGCTTCCGCGAGCTGCTCGAATATTGGTATGGATATCTATCGTCGCGCGAAACAGTCAGAACACCAACTGTAACAGGGCGACCCACCGTACCTGACACATCCGCTTCTGATTCACGCTCGACGAGTAACAATACACGGGGAAGAAATACGCCAAACACTGGCGTAATTCTTGATTTTCAGCCGTATCTGGGGAGAGATAAGCTACTACGAGACTCTTGAGTACCTGTACGCGGGACATCAGATTTCAAGTATTGTGCTTGTGCAGAACCGTACCCGTTCATCCGAAGCCATACCCGCTAGCATAAGTTTGGACAGTCCAACACACAAAAGGGCCTGGACCTTTTCCGCATCTTCCCGGTTGAGCACGTGCAGTAGGAACTCGATGATGCGCTCGCTCTGGTCGTCCATGAACTGAGCTGGTATCGTTGTACAACAAGGGCGAGACATACCCCAATGCCACCTTTACCCAAGAAATCCGCTTCGTGTACCATCAACATGTCAAACACGATTTGTAACACGCGTGTCTTGAGCACCTCAGGAGCAGATTGCACCTGGGACAGGAAAAGCTGGAACGAATTAAGAGCCATCCGCTGAAGATCGGCCTCTCTTCAACACTATGCTCAAGGGTAGCAGGCGGAAAGCTTACACGTGCAATGAGGCAACACAGTCCAAGACACACAAGCCCTTTTTCACGAAGTGCCAGCTCCTTGCGCTTGACAGCTGGCACTATCAGTTCTCCCAGTATACCCTCCAACGTCGAGTTCTCTTCAAAGGTCTAAACAAGGGAGGTAGGTTTTGTATATTCACTTCGACAGAGGAAAGACCAACGTACGCTATTCACGCGCTCCAGCATGCCGATGCAGAGTGACAAGCATCGTAGGTCGAGTGCGTCCGCTCGTGCTTGTTCTTCGGGTGTGAGTTCTTTCGGAGGTTTGAGAGCTTTGGGTACCTTAATTGCGCTCGCAGTCACATCGTCCTCAGTCTCATCATCATCCCGTCCTTCACTGTTCTTTTCTTCTTCGTCTTCGTCGTCGTCCTGCCCCTCACGCGCGTCTCTCAGCTCGTGGACTACCTCAACTACGACCCGAATTAAATCCCGCTCGCTCGGTGATAACACCCTCAGCAGGTCCAAGTACCGTGCCACCAACCTCTCAGGCAAGCCCTCCTGCCCAATTGTACCCCGCACAAGCTGAAACATCTTTCTTCGGCCAATCTCATCCGCATAATCGAGGTTTACTGCGAGTTTGAGCATCTCTGATATCACGAATTCGGCATCAAGCAAGGCGTTGTTGAGTTGCTCGTCCAAGTCGTGATCAAGGCGTTCATTGGCATCCAGCTCGCGCAGCGCACGTTCTTGAGAGACGGCATCGATGTCTTCTTGGTATTTGTCATAGACACCTTGGATCTGGTAGGCGAGATGGGTCACGACAGGAAGGGATACTTCCAATTTCGCTTGGTCGTTGGTGGCGATGCAGTGTTCCACGTACACACGCCCTAAAAAGGCCTTCTCGGGATTCAGCGAATTCCAAAAGGCGTCTTGTACGGGTTGGATCAGTATGTATCAGCCGTAGAATTGTGCATACACGTACCTTTGAACTCGAGCTGGTCAAATATATCGACACGCGTGGCAAATATGCTCAACAGGGCATCTTCAGCCACAGTGTTCTCGTTGAGGTCAAAAAGGGCAAGAAAGGCCAATACGTCATCCATCACATTGCCGCCTTGCTCGGACTTTGTAGATCCCCTGACGACATCGACCCAGGCACCGAGGAGAGACCCCGTGGCAGAGCGCACTGCGGGCTCACGGTCGCCTAGTCCGTTCCGAATGATAAGCTCCCTTTGAGCAATGGAAAGGACGCGTGGATGGAGGGGACCTATGGCAGAACCATCGGGGATCATGCAATTTTTCTCGAGGATGGCAGAATAGATGAGACGACGCATGACGGTGTCGGTATCGCGGGACCGAGCAAAAATGGCAGGTAGGGTGTGTTTCGTGATAGGTATGTTGAGAAGCGCCGCGCGTCGGACTTCGCTATTATCACTGGCTGTATCAGAGACATAGGCGACGAAGAAGGGGACACATACGCTGCGGGATCACAGCTAAGGGTGTCGAGAAGGACATCGACAGCGGTCTGTTCACCGTCTTCAGAAGGGTCCTCCGAGCCGCAGAGTTTGGAGAGTGCGACGGCGGCTTGTACGCGAATGGGGGATTCTTTGTCATGTACGCGCTCGATGAGGGCGGTTCTGAGAATATAGTAGACATCCTCGCTATCAAGGGGATCAGAGCAGGAATCATGACGTGGCAAAAGAACAGACTCTATTTCACCGAGGTGAGCGACCATCTCCGTGAGTAAATGAACACAGCGGTAGCGGACGATCTTGTCCTTTGCGACAAATCCCTTGAGAAGGAACTTGAGAAGACGAGAAATGAAACGAGATGTGGTGTCGTCGTCGTCGTCGTCGTCATCCTCATCGTTGTTGTCATCCTCTTTCTTTATATCTGTAATGCCATGTGTGACCCAGCCGACGAGGGAACCAAAGGCGCGCACCCTGTGAGTTTAGATAGAGGATATATGCGCCAACAAATTTGATTATTCGGTCCGCCTGTGAGACCCCCTTTTTGACGACGATGACACGGCAGAGAAGGTCGATAAACGCGTCTTCGAAGAGACGTTCGCCAGTGAGCTTTATGCTCCGCCCGCCGTGGACCGACTCTGTGAAAGCGGCGGCATCGAGATGGAGTTTGTGAAGCGCGACGATGTTTTTCTGGTGGTTTGCAGACGTCGTCTGCGCCTGGTCGAATATTTTCGGGAGGACGTCCACGACAGAGAGCGTTCTGGCTGGCATTGGTACACAAGAGAGACGCGGTGATCACGTGATTCGTGGCTCGTGCGTGTCACATGACCTCGCTTTGTAAGCGTGTAAAATCCGCAGTTTCGAAGGGAAAGTAGAGGGAAAATCACGGCAATTTCGAAGGAGAAGCTTGCCGCAGTAATCGGCTGGAAATGAACACGCGACGACCGTGTGGATTTGGTGGTCAACGGATCGTAGCAGAGCCACTCCGGCGGGCCGTGGGACGCACAGGATCGTAAATATAAGGCTCTGTCGCAGCCATGCACCATATTGGCAGCTGTCATGCTCAGCCTGCCCATCCAGAACGTCCTCTTCACCGTATTCCAGGTAATAAAACACGTATCACAGACACCCCGCACGCCGCTCATCCTTGCTAGTCCATATTCGAGGTCTTTCTCCTATGTCTTGCCGGTTTCACTCTCTCGGCCAAAGGCATCGTCGACAAGTCCACGTCAAAGGTGCGTTTGACACACTCTAGGTCTGTTACTGTCGCTCATCCAGCAACAGACCTTAAATCATATCAACATCGCGCTTTTTACCCCATCTCTCCTCTTTGCAAAGGTTGCCTTCTTTCTCACACCAGGCATGTTGGCATTCCTCCCCCGCACCTCTGCTGACATCACCCCTAGCTAAACTGCGTCAGCTATGGGTCATCCCCATCTTTTTTGTCTTCGTGACAGGGTTGTCTGCTGCCATCGCATATTGCCTCGCTCGCGCGTGCCGCCTAAAACGGTCTCAAGTGTATGTCACCTCGTTCCTTCTCGGGCGTCGCCTAAGTACCATGTAGGAACTTTGCGACCGCCGCATCTATGTTCATGAACTCGAATTCCCTTCCCGTTGCGATCATGCAATCCCTTGCCGCCACGGTCCCCATTCTCAAATGGGGTCCGGATGACACTACAGACGCCATGTTTGGTCGTTCGCTTACCTATCTCGTCGTCTTTAGCACACTCGGTATGATCGTAAGTACGCTCCTTTTGTGTCGTGTTACTTCCTGGGACCCGGCACGAGACACGATTTCTCACCGATCCTTTCTCAGCTACGATGGTCGTACGGCATCCGTCTTCTCTCCAAGGCAAACGAACCGGAATCCATTACCCCACCACTGGCGACCTACTGTGACGTCGATGAAATAGACCCCACCGCAGTCCATCCGCCTACCACCGGTTCCCTCATCGATTACGATTCGGAAGCCGATATCGAAGCACGCGACCAACATGCGTTGCGGCCACCCCTCCGCTCTCGCTTACCCCATCCGCGCCTCTCTCCTTTTTATCGACACCATCACCTCCATCCCCATTCTCACCTCCCCGCCGTTCCCACATCTCTTGGTGACCAGTCCGAGAGCGACGACACGGACGAACTCGAGGCAACTAACGGTGACGGTGACTCGGAAAATACCATCGCCCTCCCATCGCAAGTTGACACTGGATTCTCCACGGAAGCCGAGGATCACGCATCCGAACCCACATCCGCGCCTGTGCACACACCCCGATGGGCTCGATCCACTCTTCCTTCCCCTATCAAATTTTTCAACGCACTCACTTCCCTCTCCCCACCTCTTATCGCATCTCTTTTCGCCTTGTTTTGCGTGCTGGTGCCCCCACTCCAGCGGCTGATCAGGTCGCAGGAAATGATCCCTTTCAAGGGTGCGCTTAACAGTGCAGGGGCGTGTAGTGTCCCCCTCACCCTTATCGTCCTCGGAGGATGGTTCTGGGACGGAGATTCGAATTCAAAAAATAAACGCAAGGATGGTGAGACTAGCACTGTATCCGATGGGCGAGGTGACGCCAAGAGCCAAGGCAAAGGCAGAGTCAGAAAATGCCACGCCACCCGATACGCGCCGCAGTCGCACAATTCGTCGACGACATCGCTCTCGTCAATGATCGATGTTCTGATGAGTCACGTACATCCGCATCGTGGATCTGCTTGGACGAGATGGCGCCGCGGCGTAGATGAAAGCACGGAGGTAAATGACGTAGAATCCGGTCTGCAACTAGCGACGCATACGGAAATCGAAGCCGAGGATTCCAGGAATAGCATCGGCGTGGGACGGGCATCTCAGCCGCGATCGCAAACTGACTCTGCTGGCTGTCACGCGCGACCTGTCATGACTACTGCCTTGCCCACATCGACCAACGCTCCGGGGGAAACACTAACGGTGATCGTCACCCTCCTCGCGCGGATGGTCGTCGCACCACTCATCATTGCCCCGGTGACCATCCTCGTTAGTCGAATGGGGTGGGGCGGAGAGGTATTCCGAGAGTATGTCCTTGTTTTCAGTTTTCACCTCATTGTTTGATTTTACCCCTCCCTTATATAGCCCGGTGTTTATCGTATCAAGCATGCTATTGATTTCCAGTCCGCCTGCGCTGACACTTGCTCAGGTGCACTTTCTCCCCTCTCTCGACCCCACTCCCATTGAATGCTACTATTTCTCCCCTTTTAGATTTCACAACGGGCCAAGAAGCCCTCACCGGTAACCAAGTCCAGCGCGACAGGCACCATGGAGATAACCACGTTCTCCCCCTTTGAGCGCCTCTTTTCCCGAACCATTTTTTGGTCCTATCTCGTCCTCACACCGCCCATAACGATCGTGAGCGTCATGGTCGGGCTGTTATTAGTCGGGTCTTGATTTCAGTTCGTGTCCTAATCCGTCCCTTTTGGGCAATCGCGCGACGTTTGGTAAAAACCAATCTCGTTCTTTTATTTACTCGATCTTCATTTTACCTGGATACAAACATTAGACGGGGCTGCTATACACGCTATGGCAAATCACACGAGATCACTACTGTTATTGAACCGCGTGGCATAACACCGGGTCACTGAACTATCACGGGGAGCGATCAATCGGCCCGGTTCGAAGGACTGTTCCGGGTCAGCTTTCAAACTTCTGATCGTGTCGAACCCAATCACTCGGAAGTTTGAAAGTCCTCGAACCGCATTATGAATACAGTTTAATGAAGCGCAACCCGAACCATAGTCTTGTAGTGATAATATTGTCAAGAAGCTGGTCAGCGCTGAACACGATGTATGTCTATCGACATTGGGTTATTTGATGTAATACGGACGAGCAGTCTGAAATCTAGCAGTATCAAGAACGCGCCTTCGCCGTCGTCGTCCGAGTTCCGACAATGCCGGCGGCAGCATCGCCTCCTCGGAATATCTAATCTGATAAAACACCGTTGAAGCTGTGGTGTCATGAAGAAATACTAGTGGCAAAACCGACCGAAGCACGAAGCGCTCTAATCTCTTGTGTGAACTTGGGCGCCGCAGATGAAAAATGATTGATATGTGGCCCCCATGAGAATGACGTATGGGACGCGCAGACGCACAAAAAGGTCCGGGATATCCGCAGTCATGCCACATGTTGTGTGGAGCGTGCCATTCCTGCCTAGGGATGTGAGAACTGATGACTGATAAGTAACTTATAAGACAGAGGAAGCGGACACCGGCTCGTCCCCATTGACATCCATTACAAGTCTTCTGTCTATCCATTGCTGTGAAGGCCGAACGGTTATGCAGTCAAAAGCAAAAAGTACGTACCAATTGTCGACAGTACCTAGGATGACTTCCCGTCGACTTTCAGGTGGTCCAAGAATAGTTGAAATAAATACCGGACATCCACTCAGATCGGTCCTGTTTGTAGAGGATGGTAAGCAAGTATTGAGCGGGGGTGTGGAAGGGATGCTTCGGCGGTGGCGAGTGGAAGACGGAAAAGAAGTCGGCGAACCAATTCGAGCCGAAGGGGCAGTGATACGCGCTTTCGCGTTGTCTCCGGATCGCAAATGGCTCGCATGTGGTCTCAGGCGGTTGGATCCGACTGATGGGAGGGCAAATATGAGAGTGTGGAATGCGCAGAGCCACAAAAAGGTCCTGGACATTCGCACACACACTAACGTGATAAACTCAGTCGACATTTCCCCCGACTCCACGAAACTCGCGACCGGTTCCGCTGACAAGAATGCTTTCATCCATCGCTTGACCACAAGAGAGCGGCCCATCGGGCCACTGGAACACGACGGAAGGGTCGTAGCGGTGCGGTTCTCTCCTCATGGTGACCGACTCGCCACCGCTACCGGGGACGAAGCCGAAAACACCAAGTCGATCCGCATCTACAACAGCGACAACGGCGAGCAGCTATCAGACATACCCTGCTGGTTCTGGCACGACTTAGCGGCGTCCCCTCTTGCTTGGTCGGCTGACGGTCATCAACTTTTTGCTGCTACCTTAGGGGAGGCCAAGTGTTTCGATCAATCCTCGGGAGTTCTGCTGAAGAAATGGACTGTCCCTGGTGGTCAGCGGACCTATTCTGTCGTCCCAGCACGTAACCAAAAGTTCGCTGTCAACTGGACATCCATGTCACTATTTTTTTGGGACACTTCTACACAACAGCAAATCGGGACAGCTATCGAGCTGGCAAGCCGCATTTGGTCGGTTTCGTTGTCCCCCAATGACGACTACATGGTGATTGGACAAGAAAACGGGAAAATCACTATCCGAAGCCTTCGTGACATCCTGCCGAGCTCGTACTTGACCGTGAACGTAAGTGGCTCCACTCGTGAAAGGTTGGTGTCTAACAATTCAAGACGACTTCCTGTTTTCTCTCATCGTGAGTATTTACTCACGAGTTGGTCGCCTTGTATAACTACCTCCTCATAGATGCAGTTGCCCCTTATGAATCTCAGTGAAGCAGTGTTCAATTCATGGAGACGGAGCAAGTTTGCTCACGTTGAAGGTCTCTTGGATCAGGATATCACACACCCATTGGATACCTCGTGCCATGCACGCGCTTTAGCTTACCGTGCTCTCGCGCGAACCCGGTCGGAGCATTGGGACATCGCCATTGCTGATGCCGAAGAGGTTATTTTCGCTTCTTTCTCGTCGCATGTTGTCACGGTGTTAATTGTCTACACTAGTCTGTTGAGATTCAGCCATCCGTCATTGGTTATCTTGCGAGCGCGGTCGCCCACATCGGCAAGGGTGAACACGAGGCAGCAATGCGTATCATTGACCTCGTGTTCAGTTGTGGTCTTCCAAGTGAGAATAAATTTCTTTTGCTAATCAAGGTATGCACCCGTCCCCCTTGATTCTGCTAACAATTATCATTCCTTTCATTCAGGCAATCATTCTATTTGAATGCGGACGATACGATGACGCTATTTTGCGTGTAGGCAACTTGATTAACATACTGGAAGATCACTTGCCATGCACCATTATTCGGGTACGTACACAGTGTGAAATGGCTTTCAATCATAGGTGACGAAAATCATCCACAACTATGTACAGGCGCAGATGCGATTCCTCCTCGGACGTAGGTTGATGAGAGAAGACAACAAACGTGCGATAGAACTATTCAAAGATGCACAAGAAGCCATCCCATTTCAACAGAGTTC
>JBBPKX010000753.1:0-12330 GCA_038089435.1 Boletus austroedulis | reverse complement strand
GGCTTTCACCTTTTCATCATCCATCTGGATTCCTTCGGAGATGACAATCATTCCGAGGAATTCCACTTGCTTTACTTGGAAGTAGCACTTTTCAGGTTTTATGAATAGGTCATTTTTGGCGAGACGTGCAAGTACTTTGAGTATGATCCGGTTGTGCTCCTTTTGATTGTTGGTTTTCATGAAGATCATGATGTCATCAATATAGACGACACATACGTCCTCCATGTCAGCAAACAGTTTGTTCATCATTGTCTGGAACATTGCCGGGAAGTTGCATAGTCCGAAATACATTACCAGGGGTTCGAATGAACCTCTGTGGCATATGAATGCGGCTTTCCATTCGTCTTCTTCCTTAATTTGAATATTGTTATATCCCCATCAGAGATCCATCTTAGTAAAAAGCTTGGCTCTGGCTAACTTATCGATGAGCTGGGATATGAGGGGTAAAGGGTAATTGTTGCGGATGGTATGTTCATTCAGGTACCTGTAGTCCTGCACCATTCATTTTCTTCTGTCTTTCTTTGGCACAAAGAATACGGGTGAGGTTTGAGGTGATTTAGAGGGTCGGATATACCCTTTTGAGAGTTGGTCATCTATGAAATCACTAACCTCCTTCTGCTGCACAGGATCAAGGGGTATCAACCTTCCTTTCTTCAGCACGAAGTCCGCTTTTAGTTCTATAGCATGATCCCATGGCTTCCGTATCAGCATCCTTTTGGATTTCTTTTTCAAGAATATGTGGAGGTACTTGTGGTATTCTTTTGGCACTAGTTCCTCCGGTGATTTGTTTTTATCCATTAACTCTGCAAGTTTCTTATCAACTTGTTGTCCCTTACACATCTCCGCAAGGACTTGAGCATCTTTTCTTTCGATTAGATTTAGCTGATGCAGGAATGGGTTACAGCATTCAGTCGGGCATCTCGTCATTTGTACCATCTGCTTGTCCCAATCTATCTCTGGGTTGTGACACTTCAGCCAAGTGAAACCGAGGATTACTTTATTCTTTCCGAGGTTGGCTATCTTGGCCTTCATCTTCTCTTGGTGTCCATCATATTCCATTACAACGCGTGTGTAATACTTCAGTGTTCCTGCGCTGTTCTTCATTCCATCAGCGTTGTATAGGATTATTGGTCTTGATAATGGCTTTAGTGGTATCTGTCTTTCTTCGGCCCATCTCTGGTCTATAAAGGTCACGTGTGACCCTGAGTCTAATAGGGCTTTGACCGATGATTCGGTTCCATTTTCAGCATATATGGTGATCAGTAACTCGATCTCTCTCTTCTTAGGTACGTCTTCCATTTTGTTAGCAATAGCGGTGAGGTGTTGCATATTTATATCTGTAGATCAAATGCTTCGGGGCTTTTCTTGGATAATAGCTGGCATAGATTCATATCCATCATTAATAAGAGATATAGTTCATGCATCTGAGCTTCTTTCGGCAGAGTGGTTGCTCAGCTCCTCCAGACTGCTCAAGCTTTTCCCAAGCTCAAGGGCATGGATTGGAATAGCACTCTGACCTGCTCCATCGACATTCCTTTACATGCATGAGGGATGTCTTCATCATTGTCCCACGTGGTAGCTCCTTTATTTATTGTTCGCGTGCTGCAAACCTTGATTCTGACACAATTGGGTTTATGCTTCCCTTGCGACCATGAGCAATCAGGGCACTTTGTCGATGATTGTCGGCACTCTTTCGCGAAGTGTCCAGGTTTTCCACAATTAAAGCACATGCTGATTTTTGCTTGTGGCTTCTTAAACCCTTTTCCTACACAGGCCTTTCCTTTTCAGATCATGGCGGCCATGATCTCTTTGTTGTTAGGTTCTTCCTCATCTTCCTCCATTTCCATGCAATCTATGTCCATGGCAAAAGGGTCCCATCTAGCGGTAGTCCCATTATGGATGAATGATAGGAGCTGCCTTCTAGTTCTGATGACTCGGCATTTTTTCCAAATAGTCTGGCACAGTTGCCAGTCTTGGCCCTTCCATAAGGATCCAGTTGATGATCTTTTGAATGATGTTCTTTTCGATTATGGAGATAAGATGTGATGTATCCATTCCCATTTGAGGTTCATATTCCATAAACTTGATGATCCAGTCATCTATTGGCATCTTTCCCTGTTTCAGAGCTTGCAGCTTCACTCTGGCCCATTCTTGTTGATTTATGGATCTAAAGAGGGCTTTGATCTCTGTCACAAGGGTAGCCCAGGTATAGGTCCCTCCTTGCAATATGAGGTCCAATTTCATTCGTGCAAAGCCTCCAGCCTTTTGTCCTTCTAGTTGTGATAGGATGGCGATAATGGCCTTCTGGCTTGCTGGTGGGAACACTGCGGCGTTTTCATGTAACCAGGATTGGATTTTCGTTCACCATTCTTCAAACTTGGATCGAGATCTGTTATATGATCCAGGGTCTACAAAAGCTTTATTGAGCTTAGGCATGGTGGTGGGGTTTGCTGCTGATAACACCTGCAGGGTGGTGATTTGAGTAGTTGCTTGGTTAATCTGATTCTCCAATGCGGCAATAGTAGTGGCCTGCCTCCATGTGGTAGTATTACTAAGAGTAAGTGCAGCCTGTGCATCATCGTGTCTTTCCATGAGATGATCGAATAGATTAAGGAGGTCATTGGTAAAGAGATGCACTAGTCTCTTTTATCTCCTTGGAGGCTAACCAAGGGGATGCTTTTTGGAAAAGCGGTAGAGGAAGTAGGTGGAGCTTGTAGAGAACTTACAAGTGGAGACAACTGGTAAGGATGTGAAATAAAGAGTTCTTCAGGCAATGGAAGTGCGAGAAGAAAGGAGCTGAGTTGCTTCGATAGAGAGCGAGATACTCAAGCTCTCTTATATACTCTACTGGACTATTTGTCCATGTATGTACTCTATCTATAAAGAGATAGGATGACAAATGATAAGGAGATAAGAAAAGGAAGCTGAAATAACACATCAGCCTTATCTACCAATGGCAAATAGATCTCCTATCTATGACATATGCCATGAGTCAAATGTGATAGTGTAATAGTCCGTTCTCACAGACGGTCTAGAGTCTGGGTCTGAAATATGAATGAAAACAGAATAGAACACCCAGATCTCAATACTCTTCCTCACTAGAAACATTAGTACTCATGAAGATGATAATGTCAAGTACTTTCGTCCACGCTCAAAAGGATCTTTGGCCAGATTCTTTGTGAAGATATCTGCCAACTGTTGATTAGAGGGAACGTAAAAGATCTCAACCTCTTTATATTCAATAGCCTCCCATATATAGTGTTTGGGGATTCAAACATGCTTCGTTCGTCCTTCTTGAGCTGGGTTTGAAGCAAGAAAGATAGCTTCCTGGTTATCAACACACAGGGGAATTGTGGGAAGTGGGAACGTCAGTTCCTCGAACAGATTACAAATCCATTGGATCTGTTTGGCACATTCTGTCATCCCACAATATTCTGCTTTGGTGGAAGAAAGTCTAACTCTTTTCTGGCATTTCGATAACCAGGATACAATCCTGTTCGCCAAGAAAATAGAGTAACCAGTTGTGGATCGAGATGTTTCAATGTCTCCAGCCCAATCAGTGTTGGAGTAAGCAATGAAACCATTATTAGGTCCATCTCTAGTATATCTCAAGCACAACTGAGTCGTATGTGCGAGATAGTGCACTATATATAGTGCCTTCTGCAAATGTTCCTCAGAGGGATTTGCAGAGAACTGGGACATTTTTATCACTGAATAGGTGAGATCCAGTCTTGTTCCAAGCATGATGTAGAGAAGCGAACCAATAATGGATTGGTACTTCTGCTTGAGAACAGGAGATGACGTGTTTACGTTGGGTCTCAGTTGGTAACCGGCAGGTAGAGGAGTTGAAACTGGTTTACAGTTCATCTGGCCAAATCATTCGACTACCTTTTGTGCATAGGAGATTTGATCCAGTCTTAGAGAGCATTTCTTGTGGTCTCTGGTAATCCTCATTCCTAAATACTCGGTGACTTCGCCGAGATTGTGAGATTCCCAATGTTTCATGAAGAGTTTCTTGTACTTGAGGATAAGAGCTTTATCACTACCTAGAAATAAAGCATTGTCAACATAAAAAACAAGAATAATCAAATGCTTTCTGTCGCATTTGACATATACTCCTGGATCAGCCAGGGTCCTCTTGAATCCAAGTTCAAGGAGCGAAGAATGCAAGGCTTTATTCCATTGAAGGGCAGCCTGCTTTAAGCTGTAGATGGCCTTTCCAAGTCGACAGAACTTGTTCTCTTGACCTTTTACTATGAAGCCTTCAGGTTAAACAAGATATAAATCTTCTTTGAGTTCGCCAAATAAAAAGGCAGTTTTGACATCGAGAGCATGCATCTCCCAATCCTCAAGCGATGCTAACGCAAGGAGTAAGCAAACTGTTTCAAACCTGGTAACTGGAGAGAACGTCTCTTCATAGTCTATACCAAAGACTTGAGTAAAGCCTTTTGCTACAAAGCGTGCCTTCTTGCGGCCATTGCTTTTGACTGCATAAACCCATCTTCCCTTGATGGGTTTGCGACCTTTGGGTAAATCACTTAAAGTCCATACCTTACGTTCAAGGAGGGACTTGTATTCATCTTCCATCGCAGTTCTCCATGTCTTTTGCTCATTTGGGGGTAATCAAGATATATCACAATATGTTTTAGGAATTTTCTCTGAGATGGCAGCATGTAAGTGGTATTGGATCCACTGAGAACTATAAATATCACCCATATCTTCATCATTGGTAGGATGTGGAGTAGCATCAGGGGATGGCATTCCACTTCCCTGTCGTAGGGTAGAGTCAGATGACTGCATCCCTTGATGACTAGATGTTCCAATTGGTTCATCCTCCATATGCTCTTCCTGAATAGGATCCACACCCATATTGATGTCTCGCTCTATTTCAAGCGGTGGTCGCTCACCATATGCATTATCAGGCATTATACGAGGTCTAGGAACTTGTTGAGTTCTCCTCTCCTGAATAGGAGGATGGGTGGTGGTCCGTTCATTCATGGTCTGCCTATTTTGATGTGACAAAGCACGAAATGTTGGAAGCGGTTCATGCTGTTGTCGTGGAGGTTGCCAAACAGCAGGTGTAAAGCGAGGAGGTGTTGGAAGAGGAGGAGCTTGAAATCGTTTCCACTGAGGCATGTCATCATGGTCACAAAGGTTATTCTTCTCATCCAGCCAATGTCCCATTGGTCTATTTTCTCTCTTCACTCTCATCTTTGGGGGCGAAGGAGACTGTGGTGATGGAGAAGGTATGTGAGGTGTCCTCTGTGAAGTCGGTCAGAAAAGACCAAAATCAGAAGAAGATGATGAAAAAGTAGGCGATTCATGGGCTAGGGGTGAGTCTCATGGTCTCCAAGCCAGAGGGCTTTGGAAGCAATCAGAAGGAGTAGCCTGTGATCTTCTTGGTTGAGGTGCATGCCCAACAGTAGGTGCATTGATTATAACGTGATGTCCAGGCGGAGGGTCCAGATTCCTTTGTTCCTGGTCACTAATCGTAGATGCGGATTCAAGGTCGGTTGCAGCGTCTTGTGGTATAGCAGTCTGTCTGTCGATTCCATCACTTCTGGAACAAGATCGGAAGTGAGCTTCATCAAATGTGGCACGAGTGGAGATAAAGACCTGGTGTCTGATTTGAGACCAGAACCACCAACCTTTCGTGTTGGGTTCATATCCAATGAAGGTCATCTCTTCTGCTTTAGCAGATAATTTGTCTCTTCTCATCTCTGGTGGTATAAAGACATAGGCTGAACAGCCAAAAACTCAGAAATATGAGACATCTGGTATTTTCCCAGAATATAACTCAATGGGGGTTCTCCACTTATGGCGATGCATGGGCTGCCTATTGTAAATGTGAAGAGAAGTCTCCAGGACATCTTGCCAGAAGATCCTGGGTAGACAGGCATGCAAGCATAATGCCTCGGCTTTTTCCATAATGGTTCAGTTAAATCTTTCTGCATGCCCATTCTGTTGAGGAGTGTGAGGAACAGAGGTCTGGTAAGTGATACCGTGATCGCAAAGGAACGCCTGAAAGTCCAGAGACATGTATTCCCCACCTCGATCAGAGCAAACAGAGGCAACACAAGAACCAGACTAATTCTCAAGCCAGGCAACCTGAGTGTGAAAGGCATCAAGAGTGCTAGCCTTCTTCCGTAAAAAGGACAGGAGAGCAAAGCCGGAAAAGTCGTCAACCAAAGTGAAGACATATCGTGCGCGAGACCATGACAGAACCAGAAAAGGTCCCATAAGATCGGAGTGAAGGAGAGCAAGGGGGGACGTCGACCGATGATCAGAAAGACCGAAAGGGCGATCAGTCATTTTACCCTCACTACAACCCTTGCAGACTGGAAAAGAAGAAGGAATAACAATGTCAGGGCAACCAGAGGTATGACCTGACAAATGTCTCAATGCATTCTTTGAGGAATGACCCATGCATTGGTGCCACAAAGAGAAGTCAGTATCCCGCGACAAAGTCGCTAACATGGCAACCTGACCAGAGTTATCAGTAGACAGAAACCAGTGCAGATTGTTGTCTGGAAATGAGGCAACAGCCCAGATCGCCAGACGTCCATGGTTGTTCCAGATCAGTGTTTCCCTATTCAAAATCTCACACTGAAAACCCTGTGAGGTCAGTGTGGGGACCGATAACAATCGGTGTGCTGCCGTAGGAGCATACCAAACCCACTCAAGGACCAAAGGAGAAAGTCCCTCAGGGTGTGCAATGACTTTCCCTGGACCGTGCATGAGAACTTCAGCGCCATCAGCAACAGAAGCCCTGCAAGAGCACTTTTCAAGATGCACGAAATCATCTAAATATGGAGTGATATGATCAGTACATCCACTGTCAATCATCCAATATGAGCGGGTGGCAGTAACCTTAGGTCCTACCATGTAATAGCCAGAAACGTCAACATCAAATTCTGCGATGTCATCATCATATACATCAGGAAGGGTAATATACTTAATATGTTGCGGAGCTACAACAACCAGAAGGTCTCAGGCAAAAGTGCCCAGCATAGTAAGGCTTGACGCAAGTCCTCCGATGGTGATGGTTTGTTTTCTGGCCTTCTTCGACCATTTATTCTTTGTCCCTGAGACCCCACCTGGTTCCATAACATCCTGGGTCTCCTCACAGGGATGTACAGTGGGTTCGAAACCGCTGGTGAGAGGGTCCCACTATATCCGCAGTATCCATACCATCATCCGCATCTCCCCATCCTGCATGTGCGACTGTAGAGTCAAAATCGTTATAATCAAACTCCATCATTTGATGATGATGGGTATCTATATTAAAGTCAGCATCGTCCAAGACCATTTGGTCTGGCAGGAGATCATGGAGAGAAGGGAATGTGGGTTCCACAATCATTGTATTCACGACTGCTTGATTAGCCTTTGCTTTTCCTTTCCCTTTTCGATCAGAGACAGTCCCATGTTGCTTGTGCTGTTCCTGTCATTGTTGATAAAACTCTCTTGGGCCACGAGGGGGAGCACCATGTCCACGACGGCTTCGCTGTCCCCTAGAGGGTCCAGCTGTCGGTTGGGACAGTAGGCAAGAGCCAGATTGGCCTCTTCATTTGTTAGAAGATGGAGGTCCTCCTCGGATAACATTAGTTCAGTGTGCCTGAGAGGAAGGTCCCGCTTGTACTTCTGAAATGCGGGAGGAAAGGGGGCGAATTTTGGAGTGGCGAATGTCAACTTCTCATAGGATCGCTTGTTGGATTGTAGTGACAGTGAAGTTGGTGGGATTGGTGGTATGGATGATGGTGGAGCAGAGGGGATCAAAGTCGTCAGGCAGTTGCACAAGCAGCATCATGGCCTTCAGTTCTTCAGAGAGACGAAGACCAGAGTTATATGCACTTTGAAAGTGCTGCTGCAGAGTAGTGATATCCTCGGCAATGTGATTATGCCAGATGCGTGTGTGAAGAGCTTTGTTAAAGTAGTAAAACTGCCCGGATATTCCTTTAGAGGAGAAATGGTCAGAGAGAGTTGTCCAAAAAGCATACACCATGGACCTAAACAAGGTAACAGGCGCAGCTTGCATACCGCCTTGGAAGGTACTCCACATAGTGGGGGCAGTAGTCGCAAGGACATCATTCACCATTATGGTGAGCAACCTGAGGATCTTCTGATCTGCTGTCTTCCAATCGTCGTTGTTGGAGATTGACTGGATGGTAGCCCAGGTTCCATCGATATAAGATCCTGCTCCTATTGAAGTAATGACGGAGCAGATCCTTGCAGACCAGACAGGGTAGTTTTCAGGTCCTTCCAGGATGGGAATCCTAGAAAGGATAGATCCCTCGATCTTGTATTCGGTTGCTTTGGGAACGGTGGTTGCCATATCTAAATACAAACTTCGTTAGCCAATACTCATAGGCAAAGGTGTACCTCCTTCATTGGTCAAGATTCTCCAACTTATTTCCCTATCCAATCATCCATGTTTTCAAAAAAATACCATTGTATTAATACATATGGTTCCTTCTTCTTCTTCGGTTTTCACCCCGAATCGCCGCTTGTCTTTTGGAATGCGGGCAATCTAGGTTACCTGTTAGTGTGTTCAGATAGACTTGCCTTTCTGAGTCATTCTCGGCGGCTAGATACTGCCGTTGAAGCCTCGCCAGATGGCGAGTGGCAGGATCCTCTCTCCAACGTTGGCATTGCTTGGTATCAAACTGGCTATTCCAAAAATGTTGAGAGGGAGCGGGCGGATTCCAAGTCCTATGGGGGTCAAACCAGAAAGAAGAAGAGTACTCCCAATTAGCAAACAAAGAGTCCAAAAGGAGTCTATGTGGGTCCAAGTCCAGATCATAAGAAAAAGGAGGCTCATGAGTATGTATGGGAGAAAAAAAGTCTCGATGCAAGATTTCAAATCCCTGATAGTGTACAAGTGCATCTGGTGTATTGTTATAAGTCTCGGAAGGGAAAGCCCATCCGGCACCAGAGTAAGCAGAAAAAAGAGACTCGTCACGTGAATACATAAAAGAGCAGGCCAAATTTAAGTTGTTGCGGGTAGCCACTTCGACTGATGTGATCCTAAAAGGTATCACAACCCAACTAGAAGTCAGGTCTCTTACCTGCGGCTGAGTATCATTCTGCTGTAGGAAAGGGGCTTGGTCTGGTCTCTCGAGATCGTCATAATGAAGTGGTCTGATCTTGGCAGGGTCTTCAGGGATTTCATAAATAACAGGAAACTTGGCAAGATGCTGGACAGGGAGAGTAGGATGCATCATTGATAATACTTTGGATGACTTATACCATTCTACCTATTCAAAAGAATCCTGTATCTCGAGAGCATTGGGCGCGTTCCTCAAGTTCCAGAGTACTTGGCCATAGATGTTCTCCATTGAGCGGATTGTATGGAGGAGCATAAGAGGGAGGAGATGGAGAGGGAGAGTACTGCGGTGGAGGAGATGGAGAAGGAGGTGGAGAGTTGATAGGAAGTTCCAGACGATGAGCTAAGGATGATTCGGGGGAAGAAACCTGAGAAGCGTTATTTAAATCTAAGGATGAAACCTCAGATTCTCCTTCAACAGGGATGAGTCCTGGAGGGGTTTGGATGTGAGTATCACTGTCCGAGTCATCTAGATAAATGATTTGGGCTCCTGATTGACGAAGCTTGCAGTGATTTGTAAGAGGACTGCAATGTTCTCCTTCTTCTAAATGGTGTTTGCACTCAGGGCAAACGTAATGGAAATGTAGACCTTGTGTGTTACGTTCTTCCAGGCAGTTGATAACTCATCCTTTAGGAGGGCAAGGCTGCATCCTAAAGATTCGATCTCCTTGGATAATGGAAACAATCTCGGCAGAAGGTGCGCGAGATCTCAGAGGTATTACCCGGATGGGGGGTGATGGAGTGGGAGTTGGGTCGGATGGTCTCGCCTGTGAAGAAGGCAGTGGTGCGGCATGAACCTGAGTGGGTGTGCGATAAAGTGCAAACTGCAGGACATAATTGTTACCGTCAGCAGCTGCATAAGCACCAATGAAGGTAAAGAAACCATCCAGAACCAAGAAGGAACAGGCAACATGTGCCGTGAGAAAGACAAAGAAGTTGTTAATGGCAATGGTAGGGTTTGCAAACACAAGGGCTTGGAAAATCCCTTGGATGCAGCGAATAACTTTGAGAAACAGCTGTACCAGCTGATGCTCCATAGCTCCGAGTGTGAGGGAGACAGGGAAGACGTCAAAAGTAAGTCCGGCCTCAATAGTGCTCGGGGCTCATAACCTAAAGAGATGTGCTAGTCTCTTTTATCTCCTTGGAGGCTAACCAAGGGGATGCTTTTTGGAAAAGCGGTAGAGGAAGTAGGTGGAGCTTGTAGAGAACTTACAAGTGGAGACAACTGGTAAGGATGTGAAGTAAAGAGTTCTTCAGGCAATGGAAGTGCGAGAAGAAAGGAGCTGAGTTGCTTCGATAGAGAGCGAGATACTTGAGCTCTCTTATATACTCTACTGGACTATTTGTCCATGTATGTACTCTATCTATAAAGAGATAGGATGACAAATGATAAGGAGATAAGAAAAGGAAGCTGGAATGACACATCAGCCTTATCTACCAATGGCAAATAGATCTCCTATCTATGACATATGCCATGAGTCAAATGTGATAGTGTAATAGTCTGTTCTCACAGACAGTCTAGAGTCTGGGTCTGGAATACAAATGAAAACAGAATAGAACACCCAGATCTCAATAATTGGCTAATGTGGCATTAATCTGGATTGCCTGGAGATTGGCTACAAAAGCCTGGTGATCAAAGGGATGACTCATTGCTTTCTATGAATAAGGCTTGGTGTCCCGTGGGTGGTCTTGGTCTATATGGAGTTTGTTCAGCGATCTGATCATCTAACTCTCGGAGATGATTCAGCGTTCTATCTGCTGCCTCCTGAGTTCTTCTCACTGCCCTGGCGGCTAGAGTTCGTTCTCTGGTGAGGATGTACCGATGTCTAAAGGCTCTCCTTCTTTCTGCAGGGGACTGTCCAATAGTGTATTGAGGGGTAGACTCGATTTGTTCATCCCTGGGTATGGGGCCTTGATAAGGTAATGCGTCGGAGTCTGAACTTTCGGGGTTCTCTCTCCTTTCTTCCATTTCTTGGCATTCCTGTTCTGCTTCTATGAGATGCAGTGGCACTTCTTCGATTACGTGCACTTCCTCAATTGGTCTTAATGGGATCGGGGTTGGCTCTCCTTCTACAATTTCATATTTCACATATAGTAGTCTAATATGGAAGGTAACGACGAGGATGCTGAAGTGTCAAGCAGGGTCAGAGAGAAGTAATGATATCACGAGCAAGAGGCTCGTGAGGGCAAAACCAACAAGGGTAAGAAGGAGGATGAGGAGGGTGGGGAGTAGGAGCTCTCTCTCTAATATGTATTCACTCCTGGATGTCTGCATGCGCCATGTGGACTTGTTCTCTGAGTTCGGCTGCTCTGGCCACGTTCCAGTTTCTCTCCTCAGCAAGGTGTATCCTCTCCTGTATAAGATCGTTGATCTCCCATTGTAACCTCTCTCTAGTTGCAAGTCAAAGTCTGCTTGCCTCAGTTGTCGATCCACGACGTCTGGTGTTAGTGACCCTTGTCCAGTCTACTGGTTCCGCAAGGAGTGGTGCTGGACGATCAGGGGTCAAGGGATGGTATGGTGGGGTTCCGACTTCGTGCTCAAAAGGGATGATGATATCCCCTTCGAGATCTGCCTCGTTTTCTACTAATGTGGATGGTGCGTTGTCCGGGCCTAGGGTGCTTCTTTTCTTGGCGGTCCTGAGCCCTTTGTCTAAACTAGTACAATAGTCGGATAGGTCCTCCGACTCTTCCGATCTCCTTTCTGCTACTGCTCTTTCTTCCGGTTCTGAATCTGGGTAGAGTAGCTATGATGAGCTTCGTGAGCTTCGATGCGATTCCCCTATAGATAAGGGGGAATGTCGTTACTTTACCTGTAAGTCCTCTTCATCTTCGACTTTCAACTCCACTGGCCAGTCCGGTACGAGGTCTTCTAGTGTGACCGTTGACAGTCCGGCTCTGGCGACAGGGTCTGGGAAACCTCTTGTTCTGGCAAGGGAGTATTCGAGTAGGTCCTCAACACGGTAGTACAACACTAGACAAGTGTTCAGTACTCCAGACGATTCGATATTGGGATCTTACTGGTTAACTTGAGTTCCTTTAGTCGACTTGTAATCTTCCAGTGGGTAGCTAATCCGGTGGGTAATGGTCAGTCTTGTTCTAATGAAACGACCTAACTCACTTAGGAGCTGGACGCTTGAGGGGGGCATGACAGTCGTAAGGTGAGAGAGGGAAATATTGAAGGAGAACAAGACTGGGGGTCTTGCCTCGCTTCAAGCCTGGTATTTATA
>JBBPKX010000751.1:0-12338 GCA_038089435.1 Boletus austroedulis | reverse complement strand
CATATGTTTTGCTCTCTCCAATACAAAACCAAAATCAAAAAACAACTTAAAAACAATAAAGAAAACTATAGTCCATCCTTTCTCTTTCAGTGTCTCACCATGTAGAGTTCTGATGTACCCCTTTTCATTCAAACATGCTCTGAGACATGGCACCCCTTTATATCAATAGATCATCTCCACTAAACTTTGTTGGACACATGACCAATAGTCCAGTGACAACTGGAGGAATAGTCAATGACAGTAGATCAATGAAGAAAAGACAGGTGGAAACCTACAAAATGTTCCTTTCTTTTCCTTTCTTTGTTTTCAATTTTACCTACAATATTCTTTTTTTGTATACAGACTAGACTTGCATTTATATTCATAGACAACTATGGAGTATACAGACTATGATGGAATACAGATGGACTACCTATATGTCAAGCTGCTTGAGCTTGGACATGACATTGCTCATTGTTTCCATCACTTTATCATGCTTGATCTCCAGGGCCTTGATGTTCACCTAGAGTTAGTATAGCCACTGGTGCAGAATGTTGAGGTGGCATATGAGTTGCTGGACATGTCACTGGACCAGTGTATGACCAGATTTCTTTGTTGCTGCCACTACTGCCTTCCCCTTGCCTTTTGACTTGACCTGACCAGCATTTCATCTTCTTCTGACCCTGAACTCTCTGATGATAGGAAGATGGGCATTTCAGCTCACTTGCTGGAACCAGCCTTGGACTTCATCACTTTCATGCCTAACAATGGTTAGACAAGTCTGGACAAGTTGGAGACACTTACCCTTTTCAATGATCTCATCTACTACTTTCCTTGTCCCACTCAGCCATAGAAATTGCTGCATGTGGACTTTGTTCTGTTGCATCACATACATGCCAGACCATGACATTTCTGGCATTCAGAGCCAACTCCAGCCCAGACATAGGCATCACAAGGATGCCAGATGCCATCTTCCAACCAGATATCCAGTACAAGGTCAGTTTTCATCTTTTTTATTCCAGCATCATTGTTCTCACCCTCACATTCTTGCTATGATGCTTTTAGGCCCCACAGCACATCAATACAACAGATCATGCACCTTGATGCCCAACAATGTGACAGATGGAGTGTCTGTCACCAAACAGTCCACCTCCTTTACATCCATTGCCATGCCTTGTGTAGGGGCTGGCACATGTTCTTTTTCAACCAGTGGTGCAAGTGGCATTCACTTCCACACAGTCCAGATCTGTTGGATTTGCTCCACTTCTGCTATTTGCACTACAACCTTATTGTTGATCATCATAGTGATGAAGAGCTTGTTGGTATTGTTAAGTGTGGACTTCTAGTTATCCTATCCACTCTGTCATGATCCATATGCTGTGAATAATATTGGCTACTCACCAGCACCACACCAAACTCCTTTATTTACATGTGCTGTTCCTCTGTCAATTTCAGCTTATTATCTGGCACTATCCTTGCAACCACTAGTCAATCCATTGTCATCTGGAATTGACCTTGCAGCTTGCCTTGAATGTTCATGCCCTTGTTGTTCATGATGCAGATTCAATTGATGCAGCTTTGAAATTGAGACATGGTATATTGTGGTGATGGAAGAGGGATGGATGGAGGCAATGAGGAACTAAGCCATGACATTGTTGATCAGAGATTTTGAATTCATTTCCCACAGTCACATGATCTGACTGGGGACAGTTAGTATTCAAGTCCACTGTGGATGTAAAGCTGGATACATCTCTATGGTTATATCTTTTAGTTTTCTTCATTTTTGGATGTCTGCACTCAATTTCATTCATCTATATTTAGTTTGTTTAAGTCCAACATACTGTAGACTAGTTGACTTGTTTTATAGTCTGGTTATCTGGAATGTGTCCATCTATACCAGACCTATGTTTCATTAGACCAGACTTACTTACTTTACATTATCATTTATGAGCATTGTCTTATATATGTATATACTAGTCTTGGATATGTCTAGATTATAAAGTAATGTACTTAGGATTACCAATTGTCAGAGACTGCCTTCTCCATCTCCTAGACTTAAGTCTGACAGAGGTCCAGAGGATAGGGGCTATTTCTGGGACTTGCAAACAAAGTCCAGAATTGATCAAGCTGGAGGTCATAGGTCTGAAGGATCAAACTGGAATGGAGTGAAGGGGGTGAGGACATTGGCATAGGACTTATGTGTTGCATTCTTGCCAGTATTCAATCCTCATATTTTGGAGAGATTGGAGAGGAGGAGATGTTTGAGGGGACTTAAAATCCAGAGGAGGGGCATCATAGGAGGATCAGAGACATCAGAAGATGTTAATAGGACATCAATATTTGAACTGAGGAGTACAGGAGGAGTACAGAGGGTTTATATATGAAGTCCTATAAAGTCTGAAGAAGGTCCAGACAACAAACAACAAAATGGGTCAGGGCAGTGTATATAGGGATCATGACATGGAATGGAGGAGATCAAAGGCCAGGTACATAGCATTAGCCACAGGGATGGAGAACAGATGCAATAAAATCTTATGTGACAAGAAAATATCAGAGGATAATGAAAACAGAGCTAAACATAAAGAGAAATACTATAAGAGGCATCTAGAGTTTTGGAGTAAACCTCCATAGATGTCTGGGTGAGATAAGGGACTGGAGACAAACTCCTAGGGGGAGTTCAGTGGAGAAGACTAGAGTTGTATAACAGAGAATTGGAGGTGGTCCAAATAGGAGTTGACATGGTATATAACACCAATCCAGCTTACTGTTAGCTCACAACAACTGCTTTACCATTTGAACACCATCACCATTACTATTACATTTTCCTATTTTTCTATCTATTTTCTAACACTTAATGGCCTCTTATTTAGTTTCTTTTCTATTTTCTCTCTTGTTCATCTATTAGCTAAGGGTTAGCAGACATAGACTTGTGGATAGACTCTAGAGCATTCTGGACTCAAGGTGCATGATTTAAGGCTATGCAAACCCTTGACATTATCACCCCAAAATGTTCCAGGGCTGTGATCAGCTATGCATGTGCTCCAACACATGTCCACCCCGAATTAGCCCCTATGACTCATCCACTCATCTCATCCTATCTGTCTCTGCCCTAATGCTTTGCCTCATGTACCAATAGCACATACAGCTTGTATATAGCCTCAGTAGCACAGCCATATACAGTAGAGTATAAATACCAGGCCCAGGTCAACAAGACACCCCAGTCTTGTTCTCTTGGAGTTTTCCCTCCTCACTCCTGCCCTTGCATATGCCCCTACAAGCATACTAGCTCTTAAATGAGTTGGTCATTTCATTAGAACAAGACTGCTTTTATTTGCCAGATTAGCTACCTGCCAGAGATTACCAAGTTGACCAAAGAAACTCGAGTTCATCAGTAGAAACTTCCATACTGAATGTCTAGAGTACTGAACACTTTCCCAATGTTGTACTACCACATAGAAGATCTTCTCAAATACTCCCTCACAAGGACAAGAGGTTTCCTGGATCCTGTGTTTAGGCCTGGACCATCAACAATTACCCTCAAGGACCTGGTCTCTGATTGGCCAGCAGAGAGTAAAGAAGAAGACAAAGAAGACATACAGGTATAGTAATAGCATTTTGCCTTATTTATAGGGGAATCACACCAAAGCTCACAAAGCCCACATTTTAGCTTCTATATCTGCCCTCAAAATTCCCAAAGAAAGCAGTAGAAGGATCTGAAGAGTGATCAGATTACTATACAAGTTTAGATGAAGGGCTAAAAACCATCCAAGAAAGAAGTAGTCTCAGACTGGATGACTCACTATCCACTTTAGTAGAAACCAAAGTGAGCCTACAAGGGGATATAGTAGCCTTCTACAAGCACAAAGTCAGAACACTGCCCTACTGCCCCTCTACCCTGGACTGCCCAGCCCTGTTTCTAGTGGAACCAGTAGACTGGATCTGGGTTACTAACAGAGAACATTGTGGAGCAACAACTAAGACAAGCAGATATAGATGTGCAACTAGAGAGAGATTACAAAGGAAGATCAACAATCTTATTTAGGAGGGGATATACCTTGCTCAGGAGAGAAACTGGAACATGGCATGTGCAGCAGAGTTTAGGGACAGAGTCCAGGCAGCTCATGCAGATATATAGGAGAGAATACAAATTTGACAGAGAACTCCTACTCCTGGCCCTTCTCATCCTCCTTCTTACCCCCATTGGTTTCATCCTCATGCACCTATTGCTATAGACATCATTACTCCTCTCTGACCCCACTCAACACTTAGGCACCCTTATCATTTCCTTCCATATTAGACTACTGTCTGTATCAATAAATGCAAATAAATGAGAGTCTATAATGGAAGAAGCTGAACCCTAGAGAGAAGCTAACAGAGAATCTTATACCATTGAAGAAGCGCCCTCATATCTTATTGAAGCTGAGAGGAAATGCCAAGAACAAGTCATAAAGAGAGAGAATGAAGAAAGTCCAGACTCCAACAAAGACAAACATTTCTATCACAAGAGGTACCCATATTTGGGATCTACTCTGTGTTACACTATCAGCCAAAGCCCTACCAAGCATTGTCAGGCTTTTAGGCACAGATACATCCTAGTGAGAGAAAGGATGCTACAGAGACAAATCTCACAATGATTGGAAGGGGAAGTAGCTTAGACAACTTAGAGAACCAACAAAGCCAGAGAAAGGGTTCTTTATCATTTATGGTAACTAGATGATCAAAGAGGAAACCCCTTTTAGACCTCCTACTTCCCACTTCATTAGGCAACACTTCCCCAGAAATCCCAGGATTATCCTAGAAAGTAATGAGTCATCCCTTTGACAGACAGGCATTTGTCAACAACTTATTGGCAATACAGCTTAATGCCACATTAGCCTAGGACTTATTGAATCTCTTTGATCATCTTATGGAAAGACATGATGATGCACAGGCAGCATTGCACAACACCAACACCACTATGAAAAGACAGGCTGCAACTATTGCTGCTTTAGAAAACCAGGTTAATGCAGCAACTACTCAAGTCACTGCCCTGCAAGCATTAACCTTAGCCAATCCCACCACTATCCTGAAGCTCAGTAAAGCTTTCATGGACTCTGGATCCTATAATAAATCAAGATCAAAGTTTGAGGAATGGTGGATGAAGATCCAGGCATGACTAAATGAAAATGCTGTAGTGTTTTCACCAGCAAGCCAGAAAGCTGTAATTGCTATCGTATCCCAGTTAGAAGGACAAAAGGCCATAGGTTTTGCCTGGACCAAGTTAGACCTCATTTCATCAGGAGGAACCTATTCCTGGGCCACTCTAGTGACTGAAGTCAAAGCTTTATTCCAATCAGTTAATCAACAGGAATGGGCTAGAGTGAAGCTCCAAACCTTTAGACAAGGCAAGATGCCAATTGATGATTGGATCATCAAGTTTATGAAGTATGAGCCTCAGACAGGAATGGATACCTCATATCTTATCTTGATCATCAAGTAGAATGTTGACCAAAAGATCATTAATAGAATCCTAATGGAAGGACCCAGACTGGCAATGGTGCCAGACTATCTCAAGAAATGCTGATCGATAGGCACCAGAAGACAACTTCTTTCATTCATCCATAATGGGACAGCATGCCAAGATCCATCTGCAATGAATATAGACTAGCTAGAAATGTGCTCAGAACCTGATGAGGGATCCAATGATAAAGAAAAAAAGTTGGCCATAATTAGCAAAGGAAAGGCATGTGTATCAAAGAAGTTTAAGAAGACTTGAGCATGCATATCCATGTGCTTTAATTGTGGAAAGCCCAGACATTTGCCAAAGAGTGCCAGCAACCATCTAGTAAATGTTCTGACTGCTCATGGAGTCAGGGAAAGCACAAGCCCAACTGTGTATGGATGAAGACTAGAGCATCCAGGGCAATGACCACTGAAGCTGCCACATTATAGGACAATAAAGAAAACATCCCCCACACCTGCAAAGGCATGACAATGAAACTGGTTAAAGCACTATTTCAATCTATGCCCTCAAGCTCAGAAAAAGCTTGAGCAGTCTTGAAGGACTGAGTGAACAGGCTGCAAAATCAAGCTCAGATGCTTACACTATGTCATTATTATCAAATGGATATGAATCGATATCAGCAATCATTCAAGAAAAATCTTGAACAATCCAACCAACAGATATAGATATGAGGCACCTTGTAGCCATTGCCAAAGAAGCCAAAGGATTGTTGCAAAGGGAATTAAATCTACTGATCGAAGTAACTACTGAAAATGGAAAAACAATTTCAGTAACTGCATTACTAGACTCTGGATCACACATAACATTTTTAGATAAAACATGGGCCAAAGAGAATGACATACCTCTAAAGCCCCTACCTCAGCCAATACCCTTATACAACACCAATGGAACAAAGAACAGTGCAGGAGATCTAAAGTACTACACAACTATCATTATGGAATATAATGGACACTGAGAAAAGATGCAAATGGAGATTGCCAATCTTAAAAAGAATAAAGTAATACTTAGCTTTACATGGTTGAAGCACCATAACCCAGAAATAGATTGGGAACAAGCCAAAGTGAGAATGGCTTGATGCCCACTCAAATGCCAAAACCACTTCCTGCATTGGCTTTGTCAGATGGAAATCCAAAACACACAGTATGTCACAGAAATGCACCACAGGCAACAAGTGGATAAGAAACTCAGACCTAATGAATAAAAACAAGAAACCAGAGGAACTAGTCCTAAAGGAGTACCATTGCTATGTCCATGTCTTCTCAAAGAAAGAATCTAAGAGGATACCAGTCAGAAAACTATGGAACCATGCTATAGAAATGAAACCAGACTTCATACCAAGAAAAGGAAGGTTAATTCCCCTTGACCCAGTTTAGCAGAAGGAAGTTAGCAACTTCATAGATGACCAATTGTCTAAAGGGTACATCCAACCCTCTAAGTCCCTCCAGATATCACCAGTATTCTTTGTACCAAAGAAGGATGAACAAAAGCCAATGGTGCAAGACTATCAATACCTGAATGAGTTCACCATCTGCAACAACTATCCATTGCCCCTTATTTCCCAGCTTGTCAATAAACTACAGGAAGCAAAGCTGTTCACAAAGATGAACTTACAATAGGGATATAATAACATCTGAATCAAAGAAGGAGATAAATGGAAAGCCACATTTGTATGCCATTGGGGATCTTTTGAACCCCTTGTCATGTATTTTTGCCTCTGCAATTCACTAGCCACATTTCAAATAATGATGAATAAGTTATTTACTGATATGGATGATATCTGTATTGTCTATATAGATGATATCATGATCTTCACCAAGACTGATGATCACAAGGAGCATGATCAGATCATACTCAAAGTGTTGGTGAGACTCACAGAAAATGATCTATTTATAAAACCAGAGGAATGCTACTTTTAAGTAAAGAAGGTTGAATTCCCCAGACTTATAGTCACTTCTGAAGGAATCCAGATGGGCAAAGAAAAGGTAAAAGCCATTCTAGAATGGCCTATATCCTCTAAAGTCTGAAACATCAGAAGCTTCCTTGGATTAGCTGACTTTTACTAGAGATTCCTAGATGGTTACATACAAATCACACAACCCCTTAATGATCTAACAAAGAAGGACATCCCTTTTGTATGGGAAGAGTCACAGCAGGAAGCATTTGATGTGCTCAAATCCAAGTTCACCACTGCCCCTATCCTTGCATATCCAGATATAGATAAGCATTTCCACCTCAAAATGGATGCATCAGATTTTGCAATAGAAGTAGTGCTATCTATAGAAATTGAAAGCAAATGGCACCTAGTTGCATACTCTTCACACTCCATGACATTGGAATAAAGGAACTACCTGGTTGCCAACAAGGAAATGCTATTAGTCATATGAAGCTTAGAGCAATGGCAACACTATCTCAAAGGAACCTGCCATGAATTTGAGATATGGAATGATCATGCCAACCTTCAATGGTTCATGAAGAGGCAGGACCTCAATTGTCAACAAGCCCAATGGGCCCAATATCTATTGAGGTTCTACTTCAAATGGGTTCACAAAGCAGGAATGCAAATAGCAAAACTGGACATGCTCTCTAGATGAGAAGATCATACAAATGGAATGGAGAAAGATAATAAAGGAGTGACTGTGATTCAACCAGATTGAATCTGGACCATATGGATTGACACAGATGACAACTCTATCCTTCAGAGGATCAAAGGATGCATTCACAAATTAAAAGAATCAGAAGTGCAGCTATAAGAAAAGGAGAGAGTCCATATAGAGCAAGAAGATTTGCTAGTGGATGAAAATAATTGGACCTACATACCAGATAACAAAGAACTCTGAATGGAGATCTTGCAGTTACATCATGACATCTCTTTAGCCAGACACTCTGGAGTAGAAAAAACCCTAGAACTGATTAGACAAAGCTATGTATGGCCAGAATTACCTAGGAGTATGTCACTCAATGCAATCTATGTGCCAGGCACAAAGGGCAGAACATTTCACCAGCTGGAAAGCTAATGGCCTTGCCCATACCAGAAAAATCATGGGATGACATATCAGCAGATTTTGTCACTGACCTTCCTCTTAGTCAAGGATTTGACTCTATCCTGGTGGTAGTTGATCACTTCTCAAAAGAAATTGAAGTCATTCCCTGTAATAAGACCATCACCACATTACAAACCACCTGCCTATATTTAAATAACATATGGAAGACACACAGATTGCCACAGACTATTGTCTCAGATCATGGACCACAGTTTGCATTACAGGTGATGCAGGATCTATGTTGGAGATTGGAAATCCAACCCAAGCTCTCCACCACCTTCTATCCACAGACAAACTGACTGACTGAGTGAATAAACAGAGATCTGCAGTAGTACCTTTGCCTTTATTGCTTTGAGTAGCAATTAAAGTGGATGGACTGGATAGCCATTGCTCAATTTTCATATAACTTGAAGAAACAGGCATCAATGAAAGCTTCTCCCTTCAGTCTTACATACACCTACCAGCCATGGATGGGCTTTGAATGGTGCAATGTCTTAGCCCCAGTGGCTGACATCCTATCCCAGGAGATGGAGAACATCTGGAAGCAAATGCATATTAACTTAGAAAAGGTACAACACCATATGAAGAAGCAAGTGGATCACCACTGATTGAAAGCACCTCTATATAAGGAAGGAGACAAAGTTTGGTTCTCCACAGAGAATCTAAAGCTGACATGTGCTTCCAAGAAGCTTACAAAACAATGGCTTGGACCATATACCATAGTCTGCCTAGCTGGACCAAATGTAGTAGAGCTGCATCTGCCATGGATCATGCATATCCATCCAGTAGTCAATATCTTGCATGTAAAGCCATACAAGAAACACTTACCTGGTCAACTGGTCCATAGACCAGGGCTGGTAGAGGTCATGGAAGACAGGAAGAATGAATGGGAAGTGGATTATATAGCAGATAGCTGATGGTCCTGCAACCACCTCCAATTCCTAGTGCATTAGGAGGGTTACCCAGAGGAAGAACAGACATGAAAAGCAGAGGACAACTTGAAGCATGCACCACAAACTATGTATCATGGACTTCTACAAGGCATATCTGAGTGCACCTCAAAAACTCCATGTTGCCATGCCTGACTTCTTCAACCTTTTTAAGTATTGTGGATCACCTATTCCTGAAAAGCTGCTGCACCTGCTTACATTTGATTGGTTGAACAACCCTTTGTAAGCAGTGCAGTCTCAGGGGTACACCTGGGTTACCAATGCTCTTATTGTTGATTGAGCTTGGCTCTTACAATGGACCATATCCACAACTCCATCATGCAATTCTGCCTTATTCTTCACCACATCTATTGAATCTGTTTCTGCTCTCCACTCTATGCTATACCACCCTCTTGAGTTTCCAACAATTTAGGTGCCTCCATGGAAAAGCAGCAGGAGGACATTTCCTCTTATGGTGATTGGGCTGATACTGGAGATCCCACATGGGAATCAGACTGGGACCTGGAGCACCCACTGGGCCACCATCCAGAGTGTTGGGTGTTTATCTGGGATAATGGTTTAAAATGCCATAGCTTCTGAACACTACCTCTGCCTGGGGCAATCTTGATCATGACTTGGACAGGAATACCATTCCAAAGCTGGAACCTGACCCAAATGACAACAGGTGGACACTGGAAAATTGGAGAGGGCCTTGGAATGTTGTCCAGAAGCCTTGGCATACTTGGCTCCCTGGGGCAATGCTGGATCCAGAGTGTGATGAAGCAGTTCCACTCCCAGACCCTCTTTCACCCCCTTAGCCAAATATCTATGTATGGTCACAGCTCTTCAAATGACCAGATATTAGCCCTTCCTCATCCTACCACCCTCAGGTGTCCATCTGGCTGCCTCACATGAATATGAGTGGAGAGCAATGCAGTTATTTTGCATACTACTTGGCTCACTTGGTTTGGCTGGAGAAGCTGCCAGAGGAACAGTAGGCTGTCAGGATGCCAGCTCTTAGGGAGGGGGTAGTGTTATATTTTCCTATTTTTCTATTTATTTTCTGACACTTAACAGCCTCTTATTTAGTTTCTTTCCTATATTCTCTTTTGTTTGCCCATTAGCTAAGGGTTAGCAGACACAGACTTGTGGATAGACTCTAGAGCAGTCCAGACTCAAGGTACATGGCTCAAGGCTATGCAGACCCTTGATGTCATCACTCCAGAATATTCCAGGGCTATGATCAGCTATGCATGTGCTCCAACACATGTCCATCCTGAATTAGCCCCTATAACTTGGACTGACTCCTTATAACTCATCTGCTTATCCTGTTTTGTCTGTCTCTGCCCTGATGCTTTGCCTCATGTACCAATAGCACATACAGCTTGTGTATAGCCTCAGTAGCACAGCCATGTACAGTAGAGTATAAATACCAGGCCCAGGTTGACAAGACACCCCAGTCTTGTTCTCCTGGAGTTTTCCCTCCTCATTCCTGCCCTTGCATATGCCCCTACAAGCATACTAGCTCTTAAGTGAGTTGGTTGTTTCAATTACTATATACCATTCTTTACCATTTTCTCTACTGCCTTAATGTTTTTCACACCATTTTCACTGACATCTGGACTTCTGGACCATGAATGATGAACTCTGGACTTCCTTCTTACTACTCCTGGTCACTGGGTAACATTCCAGAACCTTTTAGAACACTCACCCATTTTACAAAATCCCTTTTGGGGCAAACCTATTGCTTTCCTAGACCCCCCTTCCATCAGCCAGGACTAGTGGACTTCCAAAGTCCTTCCAGCTGACTTTTGTGTTTTTTAACATCATGTCCTTCCATCAAATCCAAACAAATTTCTCTCCAAAGATCTACTAGGAAACAATGACTGATCATTAGACCTGATTCCATTTATGGAACCAAGTCTCTAGTAGAGATTGAAAAAGGAGATTGTCATAAAGATACTCCTGGAGAGTCAAGAGGGGAATCTAGTTCAGATTCTCTGACAAATCAGGAGAAGATATCTCAGGATGATCAAGAGAATCCCACAGGAAATTTCTCAAATATGTATTTACCCAACTTACTGGCATATGCATTTGGCACCAAAGATGTTCTTAAACATTACAAGGATATCCTCAAGCTTCCTCATGATAAGCAAGTGGAATAACAAAAGCTACTGATGAGGAAATTAATTCTCTAAAGGAGTGAAATGTATGGAAACTTGTAGATCTTCCCAAGGATTACAAACCTATCAAAGGTCAATGGATATTTGTTGTTAAAAGCAATGGCCACAAAAAGGCTTGCTTTGTCACTAAAGGCTTTACACAAGTCTATGGCATTGATTTTGAAGATACTTTCTCATCAGTCATCCACTTTGAAACAGTTTGACTACTTCTATCTCTTACAGCCATGAAAGACTGGGACATTGAGGCACTTGATGTTAAAACAGCTTTCTTATCTGAAAAACTCAAGAAGGAGATATATCTGGAACAACCAGAAGGATATCTTGAAAAAAAGCAGGAATCAAAAGTTTGTTGACTTTTGAGAGCTATCTATGGCCTCAAACAAGCTTCCTTGTAGTAGAACAAGGAACTTCATAAATCTTTACTGGATTTAGGTTTTACCAGATCAAAAGCAGATCCTGGTTGTTACAGCCCTTATTTTGTACCCCTTTCTTTTCATTTCGCCCCCTTTAGCAGCAGTCTAGTATGCAATCCAGTTAGTCCAATGCACTATCCACATCATCCAGGTCCCTGTGACAACCTGAGTTCCTATCTAGTCTTATACTGGGGTTCCCTTGCGTAGGGCTTGGAGGGGGCGCACTCTGATCGTATAGGAGGGAGCACTCAAGAGGAAAACAGGGAAAGGACGAGGTGAATTGGAATGGG
>JBBPKX010000749.1:0-12357 GCA_038089435.1 Boletus austroedulis | reverse complement strand
ATGGTAGGAAAGATTTCTAAGGCCACTTGTTCTCATTGGATGATTGATAGTGGATGCACTGATCATATCACTCCATATTTAGATGATTTCGTGCACCTTGAAAAAGGAATGTGCTATGCATCTGTTGCCAATGGCACAGATGTACTTATGCACAGACCAGGGAAGGTTATCATACACCCTGAGGGACTTTCTCCTTTAGTCCTTGAACAAGTTTGGTATGTGCCCAAGGTGGCACACCGATTATTATCAGTTTCCACACTGACTATTCTTGGGTTTTGGTGTGAGATTACCAATAGGGAAATGCTGATCTGGGACAGACATGGATGTCTGGTAATCCGGGCTGTAGCCTCATTTCCAGACAACAATCTGCACTGGTTTCAGTCCGCTGATCACTCTAGTCAGGTTGCCATGTTAGTGACTTTATCATGTGAAGTTGATTTCACATTGTGGCACCAATGTATGGGACATTGTTTCAAGAATGCATTGAGACATTTGTCAGGCCACACTTTTGGCTATCCTGACATTGTTATCCCTCTGACCACTCTGGTTTGTAAAGGTTGTAGTGAGGGTAAAATGGTTGATCATCCTTTTGGTCTTTCTGATCATCAGTCAGTTTGGCCCCTTGCTCTCCTTCATTTGGATCTCATGGGTCCTTTTCCAGTCAAGTTGCATTCTCATGCTCATTATGTCTTTACTTTGGTTGATGATTTTTCTGGCTTTGCTCTCCTGTCTTTTCTTTAGGAGAAGGCTGGTACCCTTGATGTCTTTCATGCTCAGGTTGCCTGGCTTGAGAATCAGTCTGGTTCTCGTGTTACCTCTGTTCACTCTGATCAAGGTGGAGAATACATGTCTCTGGCTTTTCAGGCATTCCTTTGCAATCGTAGTATCACACACCAGACATCTGTTCCTCATACTCCACAGCAGAATGGACACGCAGAGAGGTTCAATCGAACTATCATGGAAAAAGCTGAGGCTTTATGCTTACATGCCTGCCTTCCCAGAATCTTCTGGCAAGATGCTCTGGAGACTTCCCTTCATATTTATAACAGGCAGCCCATGCATTGTCACCAATGGAGATCTTCCATAGAGTTATACTTTGGGAAGGAACCAGATGTCTCATACTTCCAAGTGTTTGGCTGTTTTGCCTATGTCTTCATACCTCCAGAGATGTGCAAGGACAAACTATCTGCTAAAGCAGAGAAGATGACCTTTATTGGATATGAACCCAACATGAAAGGTTGGCAATTCTGGTCTCAATTCAGACATTGGGTCTTTATTTCTACACACACCACATTTGATGAAACTCACTTCAGAAATTGTCCCAGAAGTGATGGAATTGACAGACAGATTGTTATACCAGAAGACACTGCATCCAAACATGACTCTGCATCAACAATGACCAATGACTAGGACAAACGGAATCTGGACCCTTCGCCTGAACATCATATTATGGTTGATGCTCCTATCCTTGGTCGACATGCACCTAGACCAAGAGGTTTACAGGCTATCTCTTCCAATCGCTCCCAAAGCCCTTTGGCTTGGAGACCACGAGAATCACAAGATTCTCATCAATCATCTTCTTCTTTATCTTCATCATCTTCAGATTTCAGACTTTTCTGTCCATCACCAGAGAGGACTCCTTGTATACCTTCTCCACCACCATGGTCTCCTTCACCACCAAAACTACATATGAAGAGAGAAAACAGACCAATGGGACGATGGTTGGACAAAGAGAATAATTTACAAGATCAAGATGACATGCCTCAATGGAAACATTATCGTCTCCCTCCTCTTCCAACTCCTCCTTGCTTTACTCCTGCAAATTGGTAACCTCCACAACAGGATCATGAACCACTTACTACCTTCTGTGCCTTACCACATCAGAATAGGCGTACTATAGAAGAATGCATCACAACCCATCCTCCACTTATGGAGAGGAGAACTGTCAAGTCTGGTCCTCTAGGCTCAAGTCCGGTGGAGGGGAACGAAAGGGACGGAGGTGTCAACTAGGGTCAACTGGGGGTATGGAGACAGAGGTACGGAGATACAGAGGGGTGAGGACATTGGTGCAGGACGTATGTGTTGCGCCCTTGTCAAGTCCCTGGTCCTCGTATTTAGAGTAGAGAGAGAGTAGGAACAGAGATTAGTCAGACTCAAGCTAGGAGGTGACTTATTTGATATTCAAACTAAAGTACAATGGAGAAACTACAGGAGTTTATATACTAATGTCCAGCAACAACTCTGGACTGAAAACTACTAGGGTCGAAGGTTAAGCAAGGGCTATGTACACAGAGATGAATAAGTCGGAGGATGGAGAATATCAGAATACTGACTAAGCTGACTAAAGGTGTAATACAGACTTATGAAGTTGAACTAGAACAAAAGGAGAGAATATAAACAGTACCGTCCGGAGTGTCCAACTCTGATGAAGTCCAAAACCCTAAGGACCATTGCGATATCCAGATGACCAGAGATGACCGGAGATGGACTTTGCAGAAATCAGGGATATGACAGTATCCCCCTCTTAGGGCCAAGCCCTCGAGGCCCAAATAACCCCTGAGTGAAAATGTGGACCTCCGTGTGGGTGCACTTATTTGCAAGGTGGAGATCACATGACTCTGTTGATCAATGGATCAATTTGAACTCCAAAATTTCCCAGTATAAAGATAGCCGTGTTCCCAGCTTCTATCCTTAACCACCAATCACCACCATGTCCGATTCGATCGAAAACATCTGCAACTGGCCAGACACTCAGCTCGCCAAGTGTGAAGACGATGACAATGAGTTGTGGGGGGCCAAGGCCTCAGAGCGCCAGAGATGCTTGAAGGTGTACAAGGAGGAAGAGGAGCAGAAGAGGCACGAGGCAGAGGAGGCAAAGCGCAAGGCTGAGGAAGAGGCGCGTCGAAAGGCAGAGGAGGAGTGTCATCAATGAGAGGCAGAGGTGGAGGTTCGCCGGAAGGTAAGTCCGGGTTTCTAGAGTTAGTGACAAGCTGACCAGTCCGTAGGTGATGGAAATCCAGGCGCAACAGAGTATCGACAAGGGCAAGGGGAAGATGCCTCCAAAATGCCAATGATGTCAGGTCCAGGACTACAAGTGCCATCCCGGGCCTGGTAAATCGACCTCATGCATGGAGTGTCAGGACACAAAGGCCAAGTGTGAGCAGCCCGGAATGGAGCAAATGGAAAAGCGGAGGAGATGCGTGGACAGCAAGGCAGGGCCCTCCAAGAAGAAGAAAAGGATGTCGACACTGGAGGAATCGGAGGAGGAGTCAGAGGAGAGTCTGGAGGGCATTGACTGGGCGGAGATCGCCTAGAATGCCCTCAAGATCATGGAGGAAATCTGGAACACCTTGAGGGTGCAGGTGAGGCACACCGACCACCAGAATGCTCTTCTCGAGTGTTTGGTGGAGCTTAAGGCAGAGGAGGTGTACAGTTCCAACGAGGATGAGGATGTGAAGGAGAAGGGCGAGGAAGCAGAGGTGGGCATGGAGCTAGCGGAGTTGGCTAGTAAGGAAGCGGAGATGGGCACAGAGGAGGATGGGGAAGGAGAAGAAGAAGTGGAGTAAAGAGAAGGAAAAATAGTTTTGTAAATAGTTGATTCTAATGTCAAAAGTACGAGCCAAACAAGAACAGGGATGGAGACAGAGAGAAAAAGGAAAGGGACCTAAGGTTGGAGTGGACCAGGCTTGTCCAGGTACTTCCAGTGGAAGTCTGTAACAAGTTCCATTGCATGTCCTAACTCCGTAGCGAGTAACCAGGATGTTTCATTGTCAGTTCCTTCATAACCTAACCAGTGTACCAGGTACAGGAGTTGGCAGTGACGCCTTCTCCGATCCACCTTAGAGTCGAGAATCTCTTTGATCTCATATTCTGGTTTGCTGTCAACCTCAACCAGAGGTGGCAGAGGTTGGACATGGTTCGGAATTATGTTCGGAGTTGAAGGTTCTAGTTGCAAAACATGGAAGATTGGGTGAATGGATTTCATTGGTTCAGGGAGATGGAGAGTGAAGGAGTGAGTACCGGGTTTAGCGATGATGGTAAATGGTCCCAGGTACTTTTCGGAGAGTTTCTTAGATGGTCGTGTAGACCGGAGGTATTTAGCCTTGAGCATAACTTGGTCGCCAACCTGGAAGTCCAGAGCTGGACTTCATTTCTTGTCCACTGGTCCTTGGTAGCATTGTTGCACTTCCAGCATCTCTGACCGGAGGAACTCATGGAGTTTGTCCAAGTCTGTGATGTAGGACTGAGCTGCGGAGGAAGACAGGTTTAGCTCGGAAGAGACGGAAAAGTTCAGATGATAGCCCTTATTAGCGAAAAAGGGTGATACTCCAGTGGTAGCACTAGGAGCATTGTTGTATGCGAACTCCGTGAGAGGCAGGAGTTCGGACCAGTTATCCTGTTGGTAGTTGCAGTATATCCAGAGGTATTGCTCTAAGGTCTGATTGGCGCATTCCATTTGACCATCCCCCTCTGGATGATATCCAGAGATGAAGTGGAGGCGTATGTTGAGAGCTTTACCTAGCAACTGGAAAAAGTGCAATACGAACTTGGAGCCCCTGTCAGAGGTGACATGGGAAGGAACTCTGTGCTTGGAGAAAATGTGAATCAGGAATAACTTGGCGAGTTGGGCGGAAGTGATTGTGTCATGAGTCGGAATGAATATGGACTGTTTTGACAGTCTGTCGACGACCACGAGGATGGCTGTAAAGCCTTCTGAAGGGGAAAGCTGTTCAATGAAGTCCATGGAGATGGAGTTCCATGGTTTCTCCAGGACCAGGAGTTGTTTCAGGAGTCCATATGGACAATGACGAGTCTTCGCACAAGCACAGGCTGTACACGAACTCACATAGTTCTTTACGAAAGTCCTGACGTTGGACCAAGTGTATTCCCAACGAATGAGTTCCAATGTCCAGTTTTGACTGAAGTGTCTGGCGGTCAGATGGTCATGAAATGTCTGGAGAATACGGAGTCGGAGGTTGTTAGATTCTGGGACATGGATGCAATTGTCCCATAGGAGGAATCCTTCAGAATTGATGGTCCATCGTGGGTCGGATGGCTTAGACAGAAGCAGGGGAGATGTGACAGGATCGTTGGGGAGGGCAGACAAGATGTCCAAATGGAATTGCTTGATGTTGACCAATGCTGAAGCCCAGAGTAATGGAGCTTCAAGGTACGTAGCTTGGAGGGATGATGTGAGCTGTTCTGGAGTGAAGATTGGCCTAAAATTGTCAGGGTTGATGCGAGCGTAGTCCTTATCCCCCTCTTTGGGGTAGATGTCCCAACGTCTAGTCAAAGTGTCTGGTTTCACTCTGAGCTTACCAGGCTGGTACCGGACTACCATGTTGAACTGATTAAGGTACTCGGACCACCAGGCTTGGCATTGCGTCAGGAGCTTTGAAGTAGAGAAGTATTCAAAATTCTTGTGATCTGTAACAACATCTATGGGGAGTTTGGATCCTTCCAAGTAATGTCGCCATGATCTAAACACCTCATAAATGGCCAGTAACTCCTTGTCATGCATGTTGTAGTTCAATTCAGCTCTAGATAAGGTCCGGGAGAAGAACATGATGGGGTGGAGTTTGTTGTTGGACAGAGTTGTGACAGAAAGGATACCAGCAATGGCATAGTCGGAGGCGTCAGTTTCAATGGTGATGGGGACATCCAGGATCTAGTGCACGAGCACCGGAGTGGATACGAATGCATCCTTGAGGCATTGGAAGGATTTCTGACAGGCGTCGGAGAAGTCCCAAGGGACTCCCTTGTGAGTGAGACAAGTAAGTGGAATCACGATGTCAGAGTAACCTTGAATGAAACGACAATAGAAGTTTGTGAACCCGAGGAAGGACTGAATGTCCTTGACTTTCCTGGGTTCGGGCCAATCCATGATTGCCTTGATCTTGTCGGAGGCCATGGAAAGACTGGAGGAAGAAAGAACATATCCTAGATACTCGACCGTGTCGGAGTGGAATTCACATTTCTTCGGCTTGGCATACAAGCCGTTAGCATGGAGACACTGGAGTACTTCACAGACGTGTTTATGATGCAATTCCTTGTCATGGAAGTATATCAGGATATCGTTGAGGTAGACCATGACGCAGACGTCGAGCATGTCTGCGAAGATACTGTTGACAAACCGCTGGAAGGCTGCCGGAGCATTTGTAAGTCCGAACAGCATAACCAACCACTTGAAAGATCTGTAACAAGTCTGGAATGCAGTTTTCCACTCATCTCCCTCTGCAATATGGACCAAATGGTACGCATGACGGAGATCGATTTTCGTGTAGACCTTGGCTCCGGAGGGAGCATCGAGGAGGTCGGAGGTATGAGGAAGGGGGTAGTGGTCTTTACGCGTGATCTTGTTTAATCCTCAGAAATCAACGCAAAGTCAGAGGGAACTGTCCTTCTTCCAGATGAACAACACCAGAGCCACATGTGGAGATGTGGAGTGACGAATGAATCCAATGTTGAGGTGTTTGTTGAGGAAGTCACGAAGGGCTTGTTGTTTGGTTGAGGAAACGGAATAGATCCTTCTGACCAGAGGTTCTACACCTTCTTCCAAGTCGATCTTCAAGTTGTAGGGCCGATGCGGGGCTAACGTATCAGCCTTCTTCTTGCTGAAGACATCCACGAAATCATGGTATTCTGAAGGGACACCGGAGAGGTCGATCTTCTCGTCAGAAGACGACGCAGCAGAGGCGGAGGCAGAGCGAGTGGAGATCTCTTCAGTAGATCGAAGGGAAAGGGAGAACTGGACTGAGCCCTCCATCTTGCAGGCGCAATGAAACACAGCTACATTGACAAAAGAGATGTGGGGGGCAGGAAGTCTGGGAGCTTTTGGCAAATCTGGGGTGCTCGAAGGAGTGTCGACGAGTGACAGAGTTGCCTCGGAAGGCACGGGGGTCAATATCGGGGTTGGCATCCTGTCTGTAGGAGTCTGGAAGGTAATGCTGCTTGTAACCCAGTCAATCAATGGATTGTAGTGGGTGAGCCAGCAATGTCCGAGAACAAGGCTGCATTGAGGATCCAACAAGGTTATGTAAAATATGTCAGAGGTAGAGATGCCGGAAGCAAAGGAGATGGTCAGATCTATAGCAGAGTTAATAACGGAAGTGGAAGAACCGTCAAACAAGTGTAGACTAATCGGAGGGACGGAGTATGTAGAAAGGTTATGTTTATCTACAAAAGAAGCATCTATGAAACAATGAGTAGAGCCAGAATCAACGAGAACTGGTACATCGGAGATATTATATACAGGCAATGATATTAGTGGATGAAGAGAATTAGGATCGGAAAGAGCGGACGTGTTGAGATGTAACTCCTTGAGAGCACAGTCAGGTTCAATGCAACTCCCAGCCTGTGCAGACGCTCAAGAGTTGCGCTCTATTTTTTTGCCTCCAAGGAAGCAGAGATCGAAGCCGGCGCATCCGGAGTTATTGATGCAGCTCGAGCCTTTGACGCTCTAGAGTTTGACTTCAGGCATTCCTTGGTGGAATGACCACTCTCACCACAGAAAAGACACAAATTTAAATGGAAGCAGCACTGACGTTCCTCTGGGAGGAGTTTACCATCTTTGCCTAATTTAGAAGAAATTGTAGAAGGCATAGAGGAAGTGTTATCCTTCTTGAAAGAATTGTTTCCTCCTCCGGAAGATCCGGAGTTGGAGGCAGAGCTAGAGGACAGATAGGAACCTTTGGACTTGTCATCCTTAGGTTTGGAAGATGAAGTTAGAGCAGAGCTTGACAACTTGTGGGAAGAATGGGGGTTACTGGAGTTCAATCCAGAGGCCTTTGAAGTGCACGATATCTCTTCCTTGCACTCCCAGTACCTCTGGTTGATCTGTTGGGCCAGAATGCGCAAGTCATAGATGGTGTCGGGTTTGCCATGATGAGTGATTTTGTCTTTGATGCGATCTGGAAGTCTGTTGTAGAAACTCCAGCGGAGAGCACTGGGTTCCCACTCATGGACTTGATTCATGAGGTGATTCCACTCGACGATGTATTTGGAGATGTGCTGGGTCTCCTTCATATGCAGTTGCTTGAGCTGAGCTTCTGCTTCAGCAACAGGGTCATGAGGTCCGAAATTCGACTGGAGCTCAAAGAGGAAGGCTCTCCAGTCGTCCATCCATAAGGGACAATTGGCCGGGGCTAGATCTCCGAGCAAGTCTGGCTCGAAGTAGTCCAAGGCCATACCCTTGAGGTAGGACTGGGCGAATGTGACCTTCTGGCGATCACATTTGAATGACTTGGGGTTCGCCTGGAAATTGATTTCGCATTGGACGATGAAGGGGCGGAGCTTCTTCAGATCAGACCTGTCGAAGATGTCCAGTTCTTGGACTTTGGTCTTGGAGTTGCTAGACGGTTCTTTGTGACAGAGTGCCTGACGCATCATATTGCGGATGGCGTCGGCAAGTTGGTTGAACGGCTCAAAAGCCAATGGGACTTCATTCGGAGGTTGGTCATCATTGTCTTGAAGGAGGCGATCAATGTCCAGTTCTTTGTCGTCATCATCACCATTATTATCAGGATTGGGGTCATCGAGGTCATCACCACTGTCACCACCACCTCCAAAACCACCAAAACCACCAGCGGCTGCCTGGGCTGGCATCAGAGTGTCAGTTTGACAACGTTCTCCATAGAAGTCATTGTCATTGTTGTCCAGGAAGAGTGTGATGCGTGGTTCATTGACGGTTGTCTCCAGAAGTGGAGTAAGCAGAGATAGGGGTTGCCACCTCTGAGAGATAGAGGGAGCCTGGCATTGGGTGAGACTGATGTATTCACCTGGTACCGAGTGCGAGGAGCCAAAGGCGCTCTGCAGGATACCAGTACGAGTGGTGTGCGTACGCAACATAGGGATTTGGAATAGGGGATCTTGACAAGTATGAGTTTGAATATACTGTCAAGTCTGGTCCTCTGGGCTCAAGTCCGGCGGAGGGGAACAAAAGGGATGGAGGTGTTGACTAGGGTCGACCGGGGGTATGGAGACAGAGGTATGGAGATATGGAGGGGTGAGGACATTGGCGCAGGACATATGTGTTGCGCCCTTGTCAAGTCCCTGGTCCTCGTATTTAGAGTAGAGAGAGAGTAGGAATGGAGACTAGTCAGACTCAAGCTAGGAGGTGACTTATTTGATATTCAAACTAAAGTACAATGGAGAAACTACAGGAGTTTATATACTAATGTCCGGCGACAACTCTGGACCGGAAACTACTAGGGTCGAAGGTTAAGTGAGGGCTATGTACACAGAGATGAATAAGTTGGAGGATGGAGAATATCAGAATACTGACTAAGCTGACTAAAGGTGTAATACAGACTTATAAAGTTGAACTAGAACAAAAGGAGAGAATATAAACAGTACCATCCAGAGTGCCCAACTCTGATGAAGTCCAAAACCCTAAGGACCATTGCGATATCCGGATGACCAGAGATGACTGGAGATGGACTTCGCAGAAATCAGGAATATGACAAGAACTCAATGAGTTCCTAGACCTCACATTTTGCATGACAATGCTTATGGTGAGAGACCACCACTTGAAATTGAGCAAGATATTACTATGGATGTGGATCCAATTCAGGAAGAGCAAATTGAAGATGATTCCACTCATCAAGGAATGCAGTTATTTGATTCTACTCCGAGACAGGAACAAGGAATGCCATCTGTTGATGCTACTTCACATCCTACTAATGATGAAGATATGGGTGATCTTTACAGTTCACAGTGGATACGATATCACTTACACACTGCCATCATGGAGAAGTTACCAAAGACATATTGTGACATACTCTGAATGTCCCCTGATGAGCAACAAGTGTGGAGAACAGCAATGGAAGAAGAATACAAGTCCCTACTTGAATGAAAGGTTTGGACTTTGTGTGACTTACCTAAAGGTCATGAACCCATCAAGGGAAGATGGGTATATGTAGTAAAAAGCGATGGCTGCAAGAAGGCACACTTCATAGCAAAAGGCTTTACTTAAGTCTTCAGTATAAACTATGAGGAGACTTTTTCTCCAGTTACTAGATTTAAAACCATTCACCTACTCCTTGTGTTAGAATCACTAGAGGATTGGGAGATGCATGCTCTCAATGTCAAAACAGCATTTTTATTTGGTGAACTTGAGGAAGACCTCTACTTGGTTCAACCTGAAGGTTTCATAGTAAAAGGTCAAGAGAACAAGGTTTGTCAACTTGGAAAGGCCATATATGGCTTGAAGCAGGCTGCCCTACAATGGAATAAGGCCTTGCATGCTTCACTCCTTGAAATGGGATTCAAGAAAACCCTAGCTGATCCAGGAGTATACATCAAATGCATTAGAAAGCATTTGACAATTCTTGTCTTTTATGTTGATGATGCTTTATTTTTAGGTAGTGATAAAACTCTCATCCTCAACTACAAGAAACATTTCATGAAACATTGGGAATCTCATGATCTAGGTGAGGTTACTGAATATCTAGGAATAAGGATTACCAGAGATCACAAGAAACATTCTCTGAGATTAGACCAGATCTCATATGCCATCAAGGTCATTGAGCACTTTGGTCAGACGAACTGTAAACCAGTTTCCACTCCTCTACCTGCCAGTTATCAACCAAGACCCAATGCTAATACATCATCTCCTGTTCTGAAGCAGAAGTACCAATCCATTATCGGTTTGCTTCTCTATATCATGCTCAGAACAAGACCGGATCTCACTTATTCAGTGATCAAAATGTCCCAGTTCTCTGCTAATCCCTCTGAGAAACATTTGCAGAAGGTGCTATACATAGTGTGCTATCTCACACATACTATGATGTTGTGCTTGAGATATACTGAAGATGGACCTAATAACGGGTTCATTGCTTACTCCAACACTGATTGGGCTGGAGATATTGAGACCTCTCAATCTACTACCAGTTACTCTATCTTCCTGGCTAACAGGATTGTATCCTGGTTATCGAAATGCCAGAAGAAAGTTCAACTTTCCTCCACCAAAGCAGAATATTGTGGAATGACAGAGTATGCCAAACAGATCCAATGAATTCACAATCTCTTTGAGGAACTCATGTTCCCACTTCCCACAATTTCCCTGTGTGTTGACAATCAGGGAGCTATTTTTCTCACTTTGAACCCTGCTCAAAAAGGATGGACAAAGCATGTTCATATCCTCAAACACTACATACAGGAGGCTGTTGAGTTTAAAGAGGTAGAAATTTTCTATGTTTCCTCTAACCAACAGTTGGCAGATATCTTTACAAAGAATCTGACCAAAGAACCCTTTGAGCATGGATGGAAGTATTTGACATTATTACCATCATGAGCACTAATGTTTCTAGTGAGGAAGAGTGTTGAGATCTGGGTATTCTATTCTGTTTTCATTCATATTCCAGACCCAGACTCTAGATTGTTTGTTGTATCAGACTATTACACTATCACATTTGACTCATGGCATACATCATAGATAGAAGATCTATTTGCCATTGGTAGATAAGGCTGTTTAGTTATTATAGCTTACTTTTCTTATCTCTTATCCTTTGTCATTTCTATCTTTTTATAGATAGAGTACATACATGGACAAACAGTTCAGTAGTGTATATAAGAGAGCTTGAGTATCTCGCTCTCCAGGTTAACAAGTTATCTTGCCTCCTGCACTTCAAGTACCCTCAGTGCCCACTACTTCACACCACTTACTTGCCTACTCCAAGTGTAAGTTCTCTACACTAGTACCCTACTTCCTCTACTGCTCTCTTTATCCATCTTTAAGAGTTCCCTTGGCTAGCCACCAAGGAGAGAAAGAGACTTGCACATCTCTTTAGTGATTGCTGGGACTGACTCAGGCAGATCTGGCAGGATACTTATCTTCGAGCGAGTGATGCTCTTGGGCTGTGTATACTACTGATAGGATAGTATATAACACACCCTGAAACTTCAAACTTGTGATTTTTGCCAATCTCAACCTCAATCATATCTGACTTCCACATCCTATGCCAGTACTAAGCTTTTCCTGCACCCAGCTCAGTAGATCTCTCAGCTTATTAGAGGTATCCAAGTGACTCACTTATTTGACCTCTTATAAAGGTGAGACCATGGATGGATCTAAATTCAAACCTCCAAATGACATGTTTTCACTTTTATGATGCACCTAAAGTATGCACTCCCCAGAGTTTTGCTCATCTTTGCAGCTCTTGCAAATGTCCTCCATGAGACTCAGAGTGAACAACCTCACTACTCCAAGGAACTTACCAACCATTTGTTCGCCTCAGATGACCCAGTCATACCTTCCACCTGGGCTGGTTCATACTGGTGGAACAATATGGCATGTTTCTTCTGGACCCTGTGACAACAATCCTAATAATCCACTTCATTCTGACAAGAACCTTTCAA
>JBBPKX010000748.1:0-12373 GCA_038089435.1 Boletus austroedulis | reverse complement strand
TCGTCTCACTCTATGCTCCAAGTTCTCTCCCTTCAAACCTGTTCATCACAATGGACAGTCCTACCATGTACACAGCACCCATGATTTGCTTCCTCGTCCAGAATGGAGTCAATGTTCCCACACACACCAGTGATGGCAGGTCTACACTCCAGGCTCTGTTGGAGTCATCATATAATGATGGCACGGCCTTGGAGTTGGTAAAGCTCCTGATTGATTATGGTTGTGACCCACTCGAACCCGATGCCTGTGGAAAGACGCCCCTTCATATTGCTGTCGAACGAGGTTACATCTCTGTTGCACAATATCTCGTCTCACTCTATGCTCCAAGTTCTCTCCCTTCAAACCTGTTCATCACAATGGACAGTCCTACCATGTACACAGCACCCATGATTTGCTTCCTCGTCCAGAATGGAGTCAATGTTCCCACACACACTAGTGATGGCAGGTCTACACTCCAGGCTCTGTTGGAGTCATCATATAATGATGGCATGGCCTTGGAGTTGGTAAAGCTCCTGATTGATTATGGTTGTGACCCGCTCGAACCCGATGCCTGTGGAAAGACGCCCCTTCATATTGCTGTCGAACGAGGTTACATCTCCGTTGCACAATATCTCGTCTCACTCTATGCTCTGAGTCCTCTCCCTTCAAACCTGCCCATCACAATGAACAATCCTATTATGTATGTAGCATCCATGTTTTGCTTCCTCGTCCAGAATGGAGCCAATGTTCTCACACACACCAGCGATGGCAGGTTTACACTCCAGGCTCTGTTGGAGTCATCATGCGGCCATGACATGGCCTTGGAGTTGGTAAAACTCCTGGTTGATAATGGCTGTGACCCCTTTAAAACCAATGCACACAGAAAGATGCCTCTTGTTGCTGTTGAACGGGATCATGTTGCTGTTGTACAACATCACATCTCGTTCAATATTCCTCTTCCCTCTGACCTGCTCACTACTGGCAAATTGCGCAGTCATATGTGTACGGCACCTATGATTCGTGTTCTTGCTGAGAATGGAGTCAGCATTCTTGCTCACACTAGCAATGGTAACTCTGTACTTCACAATCTATTGGGGTCAGTATGTCATAGTGAGGCATTGGAGGTGACAGAGCTCCTGGTTGATTATGGCTGTCACCCCTTCGAAGCCAATGTTTATGGAGAGACACCTTTTGACATTGCTGTTAGACAAGGTCACATTTCCGTTGTGCGGTACCTCATCTTGCTTGGTGCTCACCTCCCTTCTGACCTGTTCATTGCATTGAATGGTCACAACTGCACAGCACCCATGATTCGCCTCCTTGTTGACAATGGTGTCAATGTTGCACACATCAGCAATGGCAGGTCTACATTCCAGTATCTCTTGGAGTCACCATATGGTGATCACACGCATTTGGAGGTAGTAAAACTCCTGGTTGATTATGGATGTGATCCCCTCAAAGCCGATTTATGTGGAGACACACCCCTTCGTATTGCTATTAAACGGGGTCACATTTCCGTCGCGCGATATCTTATTTCACTCGGAGCTCCTATCCCTTTTGACCTGCTCATTGGTGCCTTGCAAAGTTGGAGAGACAAAGTACCCATGATTCGCCTCCTTGTTGAGAGTGGAGCTGATATTTGCCAGCACACGGAGGATGGCAGCTCTGCACTTCACATTGCCTTGGAGTCGTTATATGGCAATGATGAGACCCTGAGGGTGGTGAAACTCCTGGTTGAATATGGCTGTGATCCCCTTGAAGCCAACGCGCACGGAAAGACGCCTCTTCACATCGCTGTCGAACGAGGTTGCACATCTATTGCACGATATCTCATCTCCCTCAGCACCCCACCTCCTTCTGACCTGCTTACCACAATGAAGATTTCTCGGTGCACAGCACCCATGGTTCGTCTCCTCATTGAGAATGGAATCAACATTCCCACAAACACTCTCGATGGTAGCTCTATGATTCACATTCTGTTGAAGTCATCATATGACGACAAGGAGGCCTTGGATGGGGTAAAACTCCTGATTGAATATGGCTGTGATCCCCTTGAAACCGATGCTTGCGGAAAGATGCCCCTTAATATCACTGTCGAACGAGGTCATATTTCTGCTGCACAATATCTCATCTCCTTCGGCACCCCGTTTTCTTCTGACCTGCTTACCACAATGAAGATTTCTCAGTGCACAGCCCCCATGATTCGCTTCCTTGTAGAGAATGGAGTTGATATCTTGCAGCACGCTAGCGATGGTAGCTCTGTGTTTCATATTGTCTTGGGGTCGTTATACGACGATGATGAGAGCTTGGAGGTGGCAAAACTCCTGGTTGAATATGGCTGTGATCCCCTTGAAGCCAATGCACGCGGAAAGATGCCTCTTCACATCGCTGTCGAACGAGGTTGGATTTCTGTTGCAGGATATCTCATCTCACTTGGTGCTTCTCTCCCCCCTGACGTATTCTTCACGCTGAGGTATTTTACACGGTTTCTGGACAAAATCCCCAGGTTCCTTGTTGAAAACGGAGTTAGTGTTTCTACACATGCCAGCAACGGCAACTCTGTGCTCCATGCCATGTTGGGATCGTTAGACTACTACAACCATGGCAAGGCAGCCTTGGTTGCGGCAAGATTCCTGGTAGACCATGGATGTGATCCCTTCCAAGCCAATGCCTGCGGAGAGACACCCCTTCACACCGCTGTCCGACGTGGCCATATTGCTGTTTCGCGATACCTTATTTCCCTTGGCATTTCTTTCCCACCTGACCTACTCATCACGCTAGACCGCGACCAATCGTATTGGAGCACAACACCGATGATCCGCTTCCTGAAAGAAAACGGCGTCGATTTTCTCACACGTACGAACGATGGAGACTCTGTGCTCCACATCGCGTTGCACTGCTCAAATGATGACCGCACCATTTTGGAAGCCACAGAACTCCTGATTACACTCGGTTGTGATCCCTTGGAAGCCAATAATGTCGGAATCACCCCTCTTCATATTGCCGTCCAGTACAACCACGTTTCTACCGTACAACACCTCCTCACCCTTAGTGCCATTCTACCCCCTGACATACTTGTCACGTTGGACCCTGCCCGGTCGTGCTGGAGTACTGTATCCACGATTGAGTTTCTGGTTCAAAACGGGGTCGATCCTCTTGCACATGCGGAGGGCGGTGACTCCGTGCTCCACAGAGCATTGCGGTGCTCGAACTGGGATGGTTACGTCTTGGAGGTTGCGAAGCTCCTGGTCGATTATGGATGCGATCCCCTCGAAGCCAACTCTAATGGAGAAGTTCCTCTTCACATTGCCACGGAACGAGGCTACGTTGACGTTGCAAGATATCTCGTCACGCAAGGAGCGAGTATCCTAACAGAGGCACCCAACGGAGATACCATATTGCATTTAGCTGCAAGGAGTGCCTGTCCCTGGGACGATGACGAAGACGCCGATGATCGTGCTTTTGATGCTGTAACATTTTTCGTTAGGCATGATTCAGAACCAGCAGTACCCAACGACGATGGGGAAACACCACTCCACCACGCTGTTTACCTTGGTCGTATCAAGACCATGAAGTATTTGCTCTCCCTGAACATCTCACTTCCCCTTGACATCCTATCCACTGCAATACAGAGCGACCGAAACTCTGACTGTTGTCGTTTCATCGTCCAGACTCTCGTTGCTTCTGGCTGCGACACTCGGATGCCGAATTCAGAGGGGGACACGCCACTACAGGCGGCAATCAAGAAGGGGAAAGTCGATGTGGTGAAATACCTGCTGTCAGTGGATTCGGTGCAAAAGCTGCCAATGGAGGGGCCCCTCTCGGCGGTTGTGCTGGCACCCACATCTGTTCAAAGCGAGATGAGATGCATGCTAGTAGATCGTCGCACAAGGTCGGAGAGTCCTGAGCTCCCACCTGCCAAGCGGGCCAAGCGTTCATGAGTCACGACGAGGTGCGTGTGTCGACTTGTTATTCTTACTTGAACTGACTCGAATCGATATGTGCATAAGACGTGGAATGAGGGGGACTTGTTGTCTGGTTTGAGGGTAGGAGTGTCTCGAGTTTTCCTTGTAAGCATATCAGCGCTTGCAAATGCTCGAATGACACTGACATTTGTGATCAGGTGCATTCTGACTGACCTCGGAGCGATAACTTGTTGAATGTTTCTTTGTATGCATACATATATGTACATGCGTCAATATGTCGATAGGTATTGGGACGGCGAGCTTGAGTGAGATTCGTTCGCGTGCTCGAAACGAGCGGACTCGGTCGATCTGGACCGATTCGTTGGAGAGCCTGCGGATCCAAACACGCGGGTAGCTGGCGTCACTAAATCAACCAGGAAGATGACATCTATGTGGTAGTAATCTCGTGTCCTTAGGCCGAGCATGGTCTCGCCATGACACACGACTCGACGTTTATTTCCGTTTTGAGTAGACACGCTTCTGACCATGGGCGAAGGCAAGAGCAAACGAAACAGGGACCGGGACAGCGAACACAGCACGAAAAACAAACACAAGCTGTCCCACCGCGACTCGACAAAGAAACACAGACGGCGCGCTCACGACTCGGTGCACATCACCGACAATGACCCCAACGACGACGATATGTGGATCGAGAAGAACATCGACATTGACGGTGAGCGGGTCCGTATATGCCAGATCATCTTAGAAAGGACACTCGCCGTGTTCAGAAACTCGATAGCAAAAGCTTGGACAACTCACATGACTCTGACTATGAGGACCTTCCCGAGTCCGAGGACAACCGGAAAAGTGGGGCTAAGCTCCTTCCCTTACTTCTCCAAGTCTTGAAACACTGTCGTCTCAAAACAAATCCATCAGTTGACTGTGCGCGATGCATAGGAAGCAAGGGTTGCCATACCTCCTGGAAATGGCCTCGGTATCGGCAATGCATCCTTGAGCATGCATCGAAGTGTGGGTTGAGGGTGGATTTCGGTGAAATTGTTCATATTCACATAGCTAATTAACGTGGAATAGAGTATGGTGAATCAGCGCGGGTGAATTTGAACCAATTCCAAATTCCCGGTATGATCATGCACGGCTTCTCTTCGCGTGAATTAGCTAAGCCATTGACATCGTGGCACTTTCGCCTACCACTGACCGTCTCCAATTTGTCTCCAATGCACCCTCTAACGGCTCCGAACTTCTCGTCGTAGCCCTCGAGGACCGTATCTGTCATGCGTGCGAGCTTAAGGTCGTCCTACTAACAGGAGGGGGGCTATGAGTGGGATTTTGCGGCATCGTCAGCATTTTTCTTTGGCGACGTGTAGACTCGGGCTAACATCTTCGTTCCAGTGTCCTGGGGCTGAATCTTCTCATTCTCTGCTCTCAAGATGGGGCCGTTCCAGCTCCACGTTGTCTGAGTCGAGCTCCCAGGACTCAACCGAGTGACATTTCAAGATTTGCGATCGGATCGGACGAATTGTCTCGAAAATGACGTCTTTGTCGATCGTGTCTCGTGCGCATCTGGACGGTGCTGATGTGCGCTCGGTATAGATCGCTACACGCATAAAAATGCGATGAAAAGGTGCAAAGGTGAGTATCATCATTATTCTTATTTATGTTGGATACCGTGCTGGACGGATAAGCTGATCGTGCAAGCACACGGTGTTGGACGATAGGATGTACGGATTTGCAGACCTGATGTAAAAATAGTATTGTATGGACAAGTGTGTGGATCTGAACGCGGTGACAGAGGTGCGTGTCCTTCCTCGCATGTTTGGCGGATATCAAGTGTTTAACATGCGTACTCTAGGACATGACGACTACCGTCGAGCGAATCATCCATAACGCAGGGGTGTCTGGATCAAGCACCAAACTGAACGGGTCCTCTGTTGTGCTCTAGTTGTTGCGTGGATCTGGCGTGTGCGTCGCGCTACAGTTTACATTCCAAACCATGGTACAGGGTGGGATCAAAGGCGTGGGCGTCGTGGGCTTCTTCCTGGCGCGAGCGTCGCACTGTGCGGGTGTAACGATGCGGGTGGGTTTTTCCACGTAGAAGAAATCACAATAGTACGTCCCGTCCATCACCAGAGCTTTCAAAAAGACAGATGTATGGGTAGGTAGCTGCCCCGCTCAAGATGCTGCCGTCACCACCAAGTGAAACCGATAACGTGTCTTCCGTGTGGTCGCGTGTAGCTCAGATTCGGATTTGGAGTATAAGCCTTGGACGAATTTACTTGACAAACTGAAGGAGATCAAGTCTAAAGTATTACTCTTGGTATGCAAAATATCCATGTATGGCCTTTCTGACGTTTGCCGTATGCCCTAGATTGATCCCTTTATCGACGGGATCAATACGTGTGTAGACACCCAAAGAGCTGTCTGAACATCAAATCACTGACAAACTCAAACCTTTCTTACTTCAACCACCCCGCAGCACGGTTGTGTTGGTTCCGAGAGCCAACGACGTGATCATCCACCATATCGTCTTTTCGCAGTACGAACTCGACCCTGAGTTTAGTTTAGTCAGTGCGTTGTGAGTGCTCTGTTTGCTGCATTTGGAGCGACGGTGGTGTCTTACGTATGTGATAGTGCGTTTGCCTGCATCCAAATCCAATATACTTCTCCGTCAACGGCGTGTTGTTTGCAGTGATGAAATCGATCTGTTTCACCTTCACGAGGAATTTTTAGACACATGCCCGAGATCGATCCGGTCATCCCGACGTCTGAGCCTGCGATGGACAGTGTCGAATCTCGTGTAGTATTTTCCGACAATGAAGGTATGCATGTCACCCCGGCGGGGTGTATGTACTCTCTGACAGCGCTCGAATAGCCTTTACCTGATATTTCCCGTGCTGTTTGACGTTGCATACGAGGTCAATTAGTTTGGGTGTGACATACCCGGAAGGGACCAAGCTCGTAGCGAATGATGAATGTGTACCAGGTGCTCGTCCTCCCAAGTCGCTTGAAGCATTTCTCCACGGTAAGCATGTTTTGTGCAACGATGCGATTGGGTTCATGTTCTTGCCAGGCCATGGACAGTGGACAGTATGACAGTCGTGAACCAGTCATTCGTGTCCACGACGAGGTGTTGAGTTACATTGGTCAAGGGGGTGGTCTATCCAAAGACTACATGAGGACAGGTATATCACGCATTTAATAGATATCATGACATCCATCCACATGCACAAGGTGGTAGTTATCAAGTTGCGTTGAACGTCTTCCCCAGCCTCTTGGTTTTGTCCACCACCACTGTCTTTGCCACGTCGAGCATGCACTCAATCGTCTTGATGTCGGCCTTTACGCCGAGCAATCTTAATTTCTCCCCATAACCAATCCCCTCATCTCTGAGTGTATCCATTTCACAGACACCTACCTGTGCGGGCGGTGCGTTTGCCAGCAGCGCATCGGGCGCAAAGACGGACGAAAGTCCCAGTCTGTCCATGTAGTCAGATCTGGAAGATAATTGTGACGGGATCACGTCATGCGATCCGTGTTGAGCCAGACAGTATTCTTCATTTCTTTCCAGATGTCGCGCCGTGCGAATCATGGTATGATCAAGGAAAAAACTCACCAGGCACGACGAGAAGCTGGAAGAAAATGGGTATGGGTGGGTATAGATAATAGCTATTGTGCCTTGAGGGAAACGATAGCTGACAAGTTGTCCCGTGATCAATAGCATGAGCCAGCTTGACCGAGTGCAAGACAGGGGGGGCATACCTAGATGAACCACCAATGGCGAGCTTGTTCACGTTGGCGTGGAGTTCTGATAGATCGTGTTGATGGATCCACTTGAGCGTGCTGACGGTGTTGAAAACAGTTGCCGGGTATGGGTTCTCGGGAGCAAGTCGGTAGCCGAGGCATATAGTCAAGCAGTGGTGTTCTGGCGATGTTAGTCCAGAGGGTTTCAGTCGCACGAGTCAAGAAACGTGCCCCTGCACCGACGTGCAGCAACCGAGGCCACAGCAGCCAAACTCCCTCGAGCTCCAGTGTCCAACCATCTGGTGTACACATCAAAAATGACGCACACAGCAAATGGAGCAGGCTCAGTGCAAAATGATTACCTAATACCACGGTCCTAAACTCCCGGCCCATCACACGGATAAGGTTTCATCGCAAGGACTGGTGAATGGATGGTAGTTTTTCGTGCATGGTTTCAGTTGCAACGATGCACAAAAAATTACCGCCGTTTGGTACATCGTATACTTGTAATAGTCACAGCGACTTTCCGTTTTCTCTCATTGAGCCACGACAGCATTTCTTGCCCTATCGCGTATATTTAATACGGTCACACAAACGGCCGCCATAGTTGTCATGCTGTGTAAAGCAGTGAGTCTATTATTGTCACTTTATGTTTGGGGTGTACTGTGTTCCCGCTTGCTTCTTGCCTCTTATCGTAGATCACTCATGGAGCGCTCTCGCAGGATTTTCTGTAAAATCGCATCAGCCTCCCATGAAGTCGTTGCTATCGCAAACAGCTATGCCGATCGCAAGGATTGCAACAGCGTCTCACGCTGTCATTTTCAGTTGGAGGAGAACATGCGAAGAATATCCGTGGCTTGCGAATGTCTTGCAGATATCTTGGACAGACCACCGCCTAAAGATGGGCCTTCAGTCGACGTCCGAATACAGGATTGGGTCGTCACGGAGGAACCCCAAGAGTGTCTAGACACACTGGACCGGATGAAGCATTTATTCCAACAACAGGAAAATACGTCCTCCTGGGTGGCCAGCCTAAGGTTCTTTGGGGGAGGACGAGACTCGATTGCCATACGGGACAAGATCAAAGAAGCTGTCGAACTTTTTTCGTCGTGCAAAGGGTGTTTCCATTTCTTGTTCTCGACAGAAATCTGGTGTGTGTCTTCCTTGCCTTGAATTATCAACTTACACGAAGAACACTACTTAGGAACAATGAGAGCGCCCTTCTGGGACGTGATGCGTCTCAAGATCAAGATCGCTCTGTCCAAGGGGAGTCTGAGCTTCTCGAACCAAGGTCTCCGATCACCGCCCGAGTGGATGAGTAAGTCTTGGCATAGTAAGGAACCGTTCTCTGATTTATGTTCAGAACTGTCACGCCACTCCATCCGGGGATCCAAGGAGGGCATGTAGACCAGGGGGGATCCAATATCTTCGCCCGAGGCTTGCCAACTGGCGCCGAGTACGTTTTATGGTTTCGACACATGACTCTCACCTGAGCGCTGCTTAGTACCACTATGCAAGAGACAGTCGACGACCAGGATAGACATGCGATACTACAACAGAGACACGAATTCAAGAGTGACAAGCAGAGAGAGGAACAAGGTATTTAGTTATACCGCAAAATAGCCCTCACTTGTAGTTCGTCCATACTGACATTCTCGTAGGGAAGAAACTCGAAGAAGTAGTGAAGTGGCTCGATGGACTAAATTGTGCTGAAAAACATGACGTTACATTGTCGTCTCGCCAAGAAGATACCTGCAAGTGGTTGTTTGACACAACCCAGTACAGAACGTGGAAGGATGGCGAGACCGATTCTTTTTGGTTGCGAGGGAAACGTGAGATATCCAAAACTAAACATTATACCCTTGACCGATTACACCCTTGTCAGCGGGGGCCGGTAAATCCGTACTGGTGTAAGTTTTCACTATGTATACGTTCCAATGGGGCCGACACTACTTGCAGGTCGTCCGTTATCGATTCCTTCATGAATGACCTGGACCGGCGCAATGGTGAAATCCTTACATTCTTCTATTGCGATTTTCGAAATGAGCGGTCTACGAGCTCTGCAGAGGTGATGCGCTCAATCTTGTCCCAGCTGCTTCGTCAACTCCATGGTCATTCTATCGATCTTGGAGCCGTATTAGAAGGGCTAAATAAAGCAAAGGAATGGGGTGGTAGAACTCTCAGCGACGCAAAGAAACTCGCTGGTATTACATCCCGTGCTGCTAGCCTTCTGGGTCAGAAGCCTCTTATTATCGTGGACGCACTTGATGAATGCAACGACGTCCAAGAACTTATCCAGGCACTTATGATGGTCAGAGATTGTGCACGACTCTTCGTTGCCAGCCGTCCCTTGCATATTATCGTGCATGCACTCTCTGGTCTTCTGACTGTGTCCATGGAAGACATGGCAGACGAGCTATCTGGAGATATTGAGCTGCATGTCACTCGAGAACTGGACGCCCGCCTACGGCTCAGATATCTCGATCCTGGATTCAAGATGGAGATCCGCTCAGTCCTGTGTAAAAAGGCAGACGGCATGTAGGGACTCACGTTCTATATGAAGCTCGGAGACTAATCGTTGACCTCTGCAGGTTCCGGTGGGTGCAATGTTCAATCGACACACTGAATCAGTGTGTAACCCGGAAAGAAGTGCGCAATGTGCTCGACAGCCTACCTGAGGGGCTCGATGAAACATACGAAAGGATCCTCCTCGCGATTGACTTGAACACCCCTTCAGGAAGGCTGGCCCGACGGGCACTAATCTGGCTCGTGGCAGCGCAGCGGGATCTGTGTTTATCCGAAGTCATGGAGGCCTTGTCAATCAAACTTGAACTGCGAAGATTGGATCGCGAAATCGGACCGATGCATAATGGGGCATTGCTGGATGCATGCGGAAGCCTTGTGACTTACAGCGAAAAGACGGGCGTTATCGTCCTGGCTCATTTTAGTGTCAAGGTAATGCTACATTTGACTCGTATGTTCATGTTCAACTGCCCCCATTAAAGGAATACCTTGTGGGCAAGTTCGCGCGCGCCAAGCTGCCAGCCTTCAATATCAGTGAGGAACGTGCACACTTGCTGTTAGCTCGGTCATGTATATGTTATCTTTTGATATGCATGAGGCATGCACAGGATCGAGTTAACCTCCATGACTATACGAGTAATGGAGACGCTTTTCAGCCTAGGATCCGACTCGATCGCAAGTCACTCCCCCTTCTCAACTACGTGCTCGATGTCTCCCTCGGTCACTTCAGATACCTTGGGAAAACATTCAAATCCGCTTTGCGCGATGTCAAAGTGCTTGCAGAGACTATCCAACGACATGCCCTGTTATGGGACCACGTGTGCGATCACGGTCGATGGGATAGACGGGACCTGAGAACCAGGCCACCCTGGCCAGCAGCCGTACACGATCTTCTACTATATATTCTTGTCTTTTTCGCCTCAGGTTCGTTTGTGAGGGCATACTTTCGCCGCACCGCGCTCAAACCCAAGGAGGGTACAAATCCGCTAGTATATGCTGCGTACTTGAACAAGGACGAGCATGCCCGCACGTTGCTGTCGCTAGGTGCCAGATTAAACCAGAGGGGTTGGGAGATTCTCGAATCTCGTCAGTCTCTGCCAATCGAGGTTGCCATCCAGAATGGACATGACACTCTGGTTACTCTCTTCATGGAAGAAGGGAGCAGCGTCCCCCCGGATATATTCAGAGACAGATTCTTGGATCATCCTTCTAACTGGTGCCGTATGCCACACACTAGATCGCCCGTTGCAAGAGTATTGTTACAATCTGATGCCTTTGCGGAGAGCATCAACTACCTAAACTTACCTGCATTGGATGCATTCGACACGTCGGGCCGTTCACCATTTCTACACATTGAAGAGCAAGATCTCATTGCAGTGATAAGGAGGCTTTCTCAAGTTACCGAGGAAAATCTCACACCTGGCTTGATCAGGGATGTATTCCTTCATTTTGCCATCATACAAGGTTACTTCTCCACCACACGATATCTTCTTGACTCTGGTGTCCCTCTACCTTCCGATATACTCATCAACTTGCCGCATTATCTGAACAGATGGAAGGGTACACCTATGATCCGGCTCCTTGTAGACAATGGAGCCGACATCTCCATGCGCACGAGCTCTGGAGACTCTATACTCCATGCTGTACTGTGCAGGGACCACGACTACTGGTCTGATGATGTTCTAGAGAGTGATATTTTGGAGGCCATAAAACTTCTTGTTGAGCTTGGCTGTAATCCCCTCGAAGCCAACTCTGATAGAAAAACCCCCCTTCAAATTGCGATTGAGCAACACTATGTCTCTGTTGCACAATATCTCATCTCACTCCGTGGGCCTCGGCCTCTCCCCTCGGACCTGCTCATCACAATGGATGAATGTAGTTGCCCTTCACCCGACATGATCTGCCTCCTTGTCAAGAATGGAGTCGATGTTCTTGCACACACTAGTGATGGCAGGTCTACACTCCAGGTTCTGTTGGAGTTATCATACGGTGATGACACAGCTTTGGAGTTGGCAAAACTCCTGGTCAGTTATGGTTGTGACCCACTCGAACCCGATGCTTGTGGAAAGACACCCCTTCATATTGCTGTCAAACGAGGTTACATCTCCGTTGCACAATATCTCGTCTCACTCTATGCTCCAAGTTCTCTCCCTTCAAACCTGTTCATCACAATGGACAGTCCTACCATGTACACAGCACCCATGATT
>JBBPKX010000747.1:0-12377 GCA_038089435.1 Boletus austroedulis | reverse complement strand
GATGTTGTAATCACAGCAATGTCATAATAAATATTATGGTCAAGATTGAACATGATGTTTCAAAAGAAATATACAGACCTGAACTCAAGGGCAACCAGCATACACTGACAGTGAGGGAAGAGACTTTGTTGCAACATGTAGAGGAGTAGTCTTGAAGACTAGTCAGTAGCTCACTGTAGAACACTTTAGTAGTCACTAAAGAAGTTCTACTGTACGAAAAGTTCTAACTACGTGCGGATTATGTAATCTAGTGGCTATGCAACCGCACACCGTTTGCTAACTAATGCATATATCTGAATATGCAACAACAGAGACTGGTGCTATCAGTGTTTGTTCAGATCAGCCTGGCAAGGCAGTTCATCAACAGGTTATATAATAAGTGGAGATCCATACAATTTGGATATAAGAACAGTGAGAGAATCAGTATCACCAACTACCCACTGAAAGAGCAGAATCAAATTAGGGCGATGGCCTTTTTGTCATCGTGGACTGATTACGCAGCTGATCAAGCACCGCAATTTGTTCCTCTGAGTATCCCAGGCTTCCCAGTCCCGCTCTCATACAATGGACAATGCAGATGGCTTGAAACAAGCGGTAAGTCAATGTTCTCATTCATCAGAGTGCTGGTACCATGTTAATCCTTATCAAAGTCATCTCTGGTCAATTCCATATCATTTTGTCCTACAAAACATGCTGCCGAATCATTCACGGTGAATGTAGGATTGATGGTGTCTCCAGGAGAAGATCCCTCTCTCACTCTACTACGCTCCGTTGCATCAGAGCAGTACCAACAATGTTCCGAACTCCTCTATGCATCACTTCCTAAGAGCTCCGACGCCATGCAGAATATCCTCCCTCAAGGAAATGGGCTCATTGACACAGTCATCGAGGCATACAACAGACATCGTGCCCTCATCATCCGCCCCGATGACATCTAGCTTGCAATCTTGACCCAATTCTGTTTCTTTGTCAATGGCAATGCAGAAGCTCTCTGCAGCATGTTTGTGGCACACAAGGGGAAGAAAGAGCTTACCATCCAATCCATCAGAAACCGCTACAGCATGGACCCTGCATATATGGCTCATCAAATGACTGAGCTTGTAACGTTTCCTTAATTTCCCAAAGGTTATCCAACGCTTAACAGACTCTTATTTAGTTTTCTGTTCTATTTTATTCATGCTCGCCACTTAGCTAAGGGGTTAGCAGGCTCGCACTCATCTAGGGACCTAGAGCAGCCCAGACCAAGGACGCACGGCTCAAGGCTATGCGAACCCTTGATGTCATCACCCCGGATCGACTCATCAGGGCTATGCACAGCTGTACACTGCCAGCACACACCTGTCCATAAATAGCCCCTATAACTTGGACTGACTCAGGACGTGCACGATATGACTCATCCCCTCGCCCCAGTTAGTGCACCTCTGCCCCAGTGCTTCACCTCATGTACCAATAGCATATTTAACATAGTATAGCCTCGCTAGCATGGACCAAGCACAGCCCTGTACAGTAGAGTATAAATACCAGCTGCGAAGCAAGACAAGACCCCAGTCTTGTTCTCCTTCGATATTTCCCTTCTCACCTATATGCTCGAACGCCCCCTTCTCAAGCGTCCAGCTCTTAAGTGAGTTAGGTCGTTTCATTAGAACAAGACTGACCTTTACCCGCCGGGTTAGCTACCCGCCGGAAGTATCACCAAGTCGACTAAAGGAACCCAGGGTTAACCAGTAGGCACCCCCCTCACGCTCGTCTGGAGTACTGAACACAGTCAAGTGTTGTACTACCGTGTTGAAGACTTACTCGAATACTTGCTCGCCGGAACCAGAGGGTTCCCCGACCCAGTCGCAAGGGCCAGACCGTCCACGGTTACGTTAGAAGACCTCGTACCGGATTGGCCAGTGGAATTAAAGGTTGAAGATGAAGAGGACCTACAGGTAAAGTAACAGCATCCCGTCTTATCCATAGAGGGATCGCATCAGGAGCTCACGAAGCCCATAATAGCTACTCTACCCGGAATCGGAACCGGAGGAAAGAGAAGTAGCCGAATGGAGATCGGAAGAGTCGGAAGAATTATCCGACTACTGTACTAGTTTAGACGAAGGATTAAGGACCGCCAGGGAAAGAAGTACCCTAGGCCCGGATGATGCGCCATCCACATTAGTCGAGAACGAAGAAGACCTATATGGGGATATTGTAGTCCCATTCCAGCACGAAGAAGGCACACCGCCCTACCGCCCCTCTACCCCTGATCGCCCAGCCCCGCTTCTCGTGGAACCTGTTGACTGGACCCCCGTGTTAAATCAGGGACATCGTGGATCGACAACTGAGGCAAGCAGATATAGACGTGCGACTAGAGAGAGGCTACGACAGGAGATCGACAATCTTATTCAGGAGGGGATACACCTTGCTGAGGAGAGAGACCAGAATGCCGCCAGAGCAAACGAACTCAGAGAATGGGTTCACACAGCACGTGCAAACATCGAGGAGCAAATACAAATTAGAGAGAGAGCTCCTACACCCCATCCTCCTCGCCCTGATCCTCACCCCCGCTGGTTTCGTCCTCACGAGCCTCTTGCTCGTGATATCATTACTCCTCTCAGACCCTGCTCGACACTTAGGCAACCTCATCGTTATTGTCCATATTAGGCTATTGTACATCCAATATTACGAAGCAGATCAGCCTATCCTGATACCTCCAAGAGAAGAACACATAATCGAAGAAGCGCAGCTGCATCTGATTGAGGAAAGTCAGGAACCACAGATCGCGGACGTATTAAGGGAAGAAGAATTGGAGGAAACAGACCCCGAAGACAGACCCTATCAAGGACCTATACCTAGGGACGAAGGAATAGAGTCCACACCCAGGTACACTATTGGACAGAGCCCAGCAGAAAGGAGAAGGGCTTTTCATCACAGGTACATCCTCGCCAGAGAAAGAACTCTAGCCACTAGGGCAGCGAGAAGGACTCAGGACGCCGCTACTAGAGTGCTCACTCATCTAAGGGAATTAGACGATCAGATCTCGGAGCAGATGCCGTATACATATCCCGAGACCCGTCAGAAGAACTGTTACCCCATTTCCCATAGACAGTAATGAGTCATCCCTTTGATCGTCAGGCCTTCGTAGCCAATCTTCAAGGGATACAAATCAATCCTACACTAGCCCAGGACCTCCTTAATCTATTTGATCATCTTACAGAAAGATATGACGATGCTCAGGCAGCGCTCGCACAGAGCACCACTACGTCAAGGAGGCAAGCAGTGACTATCGCCGCTTTAGAAAATCAGATTAATCAAGCTACTACCCAAATCACCACCCTGCAGGCGTTATCAGCAGCAAATCCCACCACAGCACCAAAGCTCAGCAAAGCTTTTGTGGACCCCGGATCCTATAACGGATTGAGATCAAAGTTTGAGGAATGGTGGATGAAAATCCAATCGTGGTTACATGAAAACGCCGCAGTGTTTCCGCCAGCAAGCCAGAAAGCCGTTATTGCAGTCCTATCTCGGTTAGAAGGACAAAAAGCCAGAGGCTTTGCTTGGACAAAGTTAGATCTCATCTCACAGGGAGGAACCTATACTTGGGCCACCCTAGTAACGGAGATCGAAGCCCTCTTTAGATCTGTGAATCAACAAGAATGGGCTAGAGCGAAATTGCAATCACTGAAACAGGGAAAGATGCCAATAGATGACTGGATCATCAAATTCATGGAATATGAACCCCAAATGGGAATGGACACATTGCATCTTATCTCTATCATCGAAAAGAATGTCGATCAGAAGATCATTAATCACATCCTTATGGAAGGACCCAGACCGGCAACCGTACCAGACTATCTGGAGAAGTGTAGAGTCATTGGAACAAGGAGGCAACTCCTTTCTTTCATCCATAATGGGACCACCTCTAGACGAGACCCCTTTGCCATGGACGTAGATCGCATGGAGATGGAAGAGGAACCAGAACTCGAGGATGATGAACAAGAAGTAGCCATGATCCAAAAAGGGAAAGCCCACATAAGCAAAAAGTTTAAAAAGATGTGAGCGTGGATCAGCACGTGCTTTAATTGTGGAAAACCCGGTCACTTTGTGAAAGAATGCCGACAATCGTCGACCAAGTGCCCGGACTGTTCCTGGACAAAAGGGGAACATAAACCCAATTGCATACGAGCAAAAACGTGAGTCAACCGGATGATAGACAGGGGACCCACCGTCTCATGGAGTGACAAAGAAGATATCCCTCGCGCATGTAAAGGAATGACCATGGAGCAAGTGAAAGCGCTATTCCAGTCCATGCCCTCAGGCTTGGGAAAAGCTTGAGCAGTTTGGAGGAGCTGAGTGACCACTCTGCCGAAAGAAGCTCAGACGCACGCACCATGTCATTGATCGGAGACGGTTACAAATCTATGCCAGCTATTATTCAGGAAAAACCCCGGGGCATACGACCCACGGATATAGATATGCAACACCTTGCCACTATCGCAGCCGAAATGAAAGAAGAACCCATAAAGAAAAGAGAGATCGAATTACCGATCATAATATACTCTGAAAAAGGAAAAGCAGCCCACGTAAAAGCTCTCTTAGATTCAGGGTCACACATGACGTTCATAGACCAGAGATGGGCAGAAGAAAACGAGATACCGCTAAAGCCGCTACCCCGCCCAATCATCCTATACAACGTGGATGGCACGAGGAACAGTGCAGGAATGCTGAAGTACTATGCCTGCATCATAATGGAGTACAATGGACACCGAGAGGAAATGAAAGCCGAGATTGCCAATCTTGGAAAGAATAAAGTAATTCTCGGTTTCATGTGGCTAAAGCATCATAACCCAGAGATAGACTGGGAGAAGCAAACAGTGCGGATGATGAGATGCCCGACCGAATGCCAGAACCCATTCTTACATCAGCTAAACCAAATCGAAAGAGCCAATGCACAGATCCTAGCAGAAACATGCAGAGGACAGCAGGTAGATAAGAAACTCACAGAGCTGATGGATAAAAACAAGTCACCAGAGGAACTAGTGCCGAAAGAATACCACAAGTACCTCCACGTGTTCTCAAAGAAAGAATCGGAACGCATGCCGATTAGGAAACCATGGGATCACGCTATAGATCTGAAGCCGGACTTCGCGCCAAAAAAGGGAAGACTAATACCCCTCGATCCCGTACAGCAAAAGGAAGTCAGCGACTTCATAGATGATCAGCTCTCAAAAGGGTACATTCGACCCTCAAAGTCACCACAGACGTCACCTGTCTTCTTCATGCCAAAGAAGGATGGAAGAAAACAGATGGTGCAGAACTATCGATATTTAAATGAGTTCACCATTAAAAATAACTATCCCTTGCCACTCATATCCCAGCTCATCGACAAATTAGCCGGAGCCAAGCTCTTCATGAAAATGGATCTCCGCTGGGGATACAATAATATTCGAATCAAAGAAGGAGATGAATGGAAAGCCACCTTCGTCTGTCACAGAGGATCATTCGAACCTCTAGTGATGTATTTTGGACTATGCAACTCCCCCACGACTTTTCAAACAATGATGAATGAACTATTCGTGGACATGGAGGACGTATGTGTCGTCTATATCAATGACATCATGATCTTCACAAAAACTGATAACCAAAAGGAGCACGATCGAGTCATACTCAAGGTTCTCACGCAACTCGCCAAGAATGACCTCTTTATTAAACCCGAAAAGTGCTACTTCCGAGTAAAGCAAGTGGAATTCCTAGGGATGATCGTTACCTCAGAAGGAATCCAAATGGACGAAGAAAAGGTTAAAGCCATCAGGGAATGGCCGACCCCTACCAAAGTAAAGAATGTCTGAAGCTTCCTTGGACTAGCCAACTTCTACTGAAGGTTTATAGACGGATATGCACAGGTTGCACGACCACTTAATGACCTGACGAAGAAGGATATAGTATTCGACTGGACGGAGCGCCAACAGAAGGCCTTCGACGACCTAAAAGAGAGATTCACCACTGCCCCTATCCTCGCATACCCCGATATAGATAAACGATTCCGTCTGGAAACAGACGCATCAGATTTCGCAACGGGCACAGTGTTATCTATAGAGAAAGAAGGAAAATGGCACCCAGTCGCCTACTCCTCGCATTCCATGACGCCAGAAGAAAGAAACTACCCTATAGCAGACAAAGAGATGCTCTCGGTGATACGAAGCTTAGAGCAATGGCGCCACTACCTCGAAGGAGCACGAGAAGAATTCGAAATTTGGAATGACCACGCGAACCTTCAATGGTTCATGAAAAGGCAGGACCTTAATAGAAGACAAGCCAGATGGGCTCAGTACCTATCTCGGTTTCACTTCAAATGGGTTCATAAAGCGGGAACTCAAATGGGAAAACCCGATGCACTCTCTAGAAGGGAGGATCACTCAGATGGAAAAGATGACGATAATAAGGGAATAACCGTGATACCCCAAGAAAAGATCCATACAGTCCAACTGAGGACAGATGACAATGAGATAACCCAATGGATCAAAAATCTCGTACATAGACTAAAAGAATCAGAAGTACAAGATCTAGAAAAGCGATATGAAGTCCATATGGAGCAGGAAGATTTGCTAGTGGACAAAGACGGAAAGATCTTTGTACCAGATGATGAAGAACTCCAAATGGAGATACTACAGTTACATCACGACACGCCCATAGCCAGACATCCAGGAGGAGAGAAAACATTAGAGTTAATATGCCGCAGTTATACATGGCCAGGATTGCCGAAGAAAGTAAAAGAGTACGTCGCTTGATGCGACTTATGTGCTAGACACAAAGGAGCCAATGCCCCGCCAGCAGGAAAGCTATTGCTGCTCCCGATACTGGAGAAACCATGGGAAGACATCTCGGCCGACTTCATAACGGATCTGCCTACAAGCCAAGGGCTAGATGCCATCTTGGTAGTCGTAGATCGTTTCTCGAAAGAAGTAGAGTTCATCCCATGTAAGAAAACCACCACGGCACTACAGACCACCTGACTCTACCTAGACCACGTCTGGAAGTTGCACGGCCTGCTGCAGACCATAACGTCGGACTGAGGACCACAGTTCGCATCACAGGTGATGACGGACTTGTGCCGGAGATTAGGAATAAAACCGAAATTATCCACCACATTCCATCTGCAGACGGATGGGCAGACGGAACAGATCAATAGAGATTTACAGCAGTTCCTCCACCTCTTCTGCTTCTCGCAGCAGTCGAAGTGGACAGAATGGCTTGCCATCGCACAATTCTCATATAACAGCAAAGCTCAGATGTCAACAGGAACGTCGCCCTTCAGCATCACACATACATACCAGCCAAGAATGGGCTTTGAACGGTGCACTATGAAGGCACCAGCAGCTGAAGAACTATTGGAGCATATAAAGAAAGTTTGGGATCAAACCCAGGAGAATTTGGCGAAGGCTCAATGCCACATGAAAGATCAAGCAGACCGTCATAGATCAGACACCCCACCATACCAGATCGGAGATCAGATGTGGCTATCCACAGAAAATCTTAGGTTGACCAGAGCATCAAAGAAGCTCATGGAACGATGGATTGGGCCATATACCATACTCCGCTTAGCCGGACCAAACGCAGTAGAGCTGCACCTTCCCCGCTCCATGCGAATCCATCCCATGGTTAACATATCACACATAAAACCCTATAAAGAACGACTACCCGGACAACCTGTAATGGAACCCGGACCGGTCTTGGTGACCGAAGAAAGGGAGAACGAATGGGAAGTTGAGAAAGTAGTGGATAGTCGATGGGTTAGGAACCGCCTCCAATTCCTGGTGCATTGGAAAGGCTACCCGGAGGAGGAACGGACTTGGGAACCGGAAGCTAATCTCGAGCACGCAAAGCAGGCTATCACGGACTTCTATAAAAGGTCGCTGAGCGCCCCTCGAAAACTCTGCGTCGCAATACCTGACTTCTTTAATCTATTCAAGCATTGCGGATCACCTATTCCTGAAAAGCCTATGCATCTGCTGCCGTTTGATCGGCTGGACCATCCTTGACAACGGCATACCCCAGGGGTGCGCCTGGATTACCAATGCTCTTATTGTTGATTGAGCCCTGCTCTTACAATTGACCGCCTCCGCAACCGCTTCGCCAGGCTCTCTGCATGTCTCGCTCGCCTCCACTTCCACTCCCCTATTTATATCCATCCACTGCCTCTGCCTGAACAACCAGAAAACGCCCCTGAAAATGTGGAAGAAGACCCTAATGCAATATGGGATAATGAATGGGATCCCACGCATCTGCTGGGCAACCATGCGGAACATTGGGTATTCATATGGGACAACGCATCGGACTCCCACAGCATCCCGAACACTGCATCGGTGTGGGGTGATAATACCGACACCGAGTCCATGCCGGACCTCGCGTCCATGCCTGACCCTACGGATCCCCAATGGATGCCAGAGAATTGGCCAGGCCCTTGGGAATTGGCCAGCGAACCATGGCATATGTGGCTCCCAGGAGCTATGCCAGTCCCCAAAGTCACCGAAGCCGTGCCTATCCTGGACCTGCTTCCCCCTATCTGGCCCAACTACACGCTATGGCCCGTGCCGTATCACTGGCCTGATATCGGCCCTTCGGGACAGTATCGGCTGCAGATCACTCAATGGCCGCCACACATGAATATGCCACAGGAGCAACATGGGTATTTTGCCTGGTTCTTGGCGCATCTCACGTGGCCCGAGGAACTGCCGGAGGGTGAATGACTGGCTGCCAGGATGTCAGCTCATAGGGAGGGGGTAGTGTAACGTTTCCTTAATTTCCCAAAGGTTATCCAACGCTTAACAGACTCTTATTTAGTTTTCTGTTCTATTTTATTCATGCTTGCCACTTAGCTAAGGGGTTAGCAGGCTCGCACTCATCTAGGGACCTAGAGCAGCCCAGACCAAGGACGCACGGCTCAAGGCTATGCGAACCCTTGACGTCATCACCCCGGATTGACTCATCGGGGCTATGCGTGGCTGTACACTGCCAGTGCACACCTATCCATAAATAGCCCCTATGACTCGGACTGACTCAGGACATGCACGATATGACTTGTCCCCTTGCCCCAGTTAGTGCACCTCTGCCCCAGTGCTTCGCCTCATGTACCAATAGCATATTTAACGTAGTATAGCCTCGCTAGCACAGACCAAGCACAGCCCTGTACAGTAGAGTATAAATACCAGCCGTGAAGCGAGACAAGACCCCAGTCTTGTTCTCCTTCGATATTTCCCTTCTCACCTATATGCTTGAACGCCCCCTTCTCAAGCATCCAGCTCTTAAGTGAGTTAGGTCGTTTCAGAGCTGATGCAAGAATACATCCTTGATCCATCACTGCAGGAGTGGATCATGCCTAACTTCACCACCACGACCATGGTCGATAGGTCAGTATCAGCGATCGTGATGATGGGGACAATGAAAGAATACTTTTCGTACGAATTTGGGCTATTGTGTGGTATTCCGAAGGTAACATTGGAGGGAGAGAGGAGTGACTGGAAAGGGATTCTACATTGTCTGGAGGGGTTGAAGAAGTACGGCATCCAGACAACTACATGGTACCACCTCCTTCGGCCCATCATTTCTTGCTTCATCGCCGCCTATGACAATCCCAATTCTCCAGAGAACCTAAACTTTTGGGGCAAAGTTGCTCACCAAACTAGAGGTGGAAGTGGGCCGAGATGGCTCTCTGGGTGGATCACCGCATTCTGCGTATTCGACGAGAAGGGCCGGTGGCAGGGCAATAAATTAGTCGAAGAACGGCACAGAGACAACAAGATTGACCCCTCATGGCTCAGTGCGGAGGAGTTTGCTTCGGCCTACCTTCGCTCAGTCCGCACACCATACCTTGTGCTAGATGGATTCCCTTACCATAAGGTTAACTCCGATGCCATTCCGTGCGGGTATGCATATGTCGACGTCAAGCTCGATGACAATGGAAAGTTATTTGATACGGTGTTCGTCGCTGGCTTGGTTGGCACACAAATTTGTTCCATGGAGAAGACAGGGCCATCTGAGTCGGCGAACAGTTCGAGGAACACTGTACAACCATTTCCTGCATGGTGGTACTTCATCAAAGGAAGCAAGGACGATGAAACTGGTATGAACCCATGATTGCTTACCGGATATCTGTCGGGAATAAAGGGGAGTGGGGAGAAATTATTTAGGAAGTGAACATTCCCTTGTGTACCTCCAACAGCTTTGACCATTGTGGTGTTCACGACAAGGCTCAAAGTGGTATAAATTTCTGTTTCGCCTAACCAGCTTCATGTATCTACCTTTGCTTTGTAAAATTTGACATGCACTAGAAGGGGCGTGTTGACGTCTGTTGATACCAATTGGGTAAATATAAAATTTTCGGGTCGATGATCGAGCAGAACGCTGTTGGACGGTCAGACTGCACGACATACACCCCCAGTACCATGTGCATACGAAACGGTCCGGTAAGTTATATAATCACCCCCTGACCATTCCAGGACGACTGTGAGCCCGGGTCATCATAAACTAATACTGGACAAGAAAGGGCTTACAACGGCACTGGAACTCGCGCTTTGAGACATGCAAGGACATTGTTCAAGGTGGAAAAAGGAGGTGATTGCGCGACTCGGACTTCATTGGTGAGTAACCGTGTACACGAGCGCGCACGGCACTTCCGCGAACCTCGGTGGTTATGTAAAGGATGAATTCCGCAATTGACCGTCAGTCCTGCCTCACTATCTGCGTGAATTTGCCTGCGCAGCGCTTGTGTTGTCGATTGTGAGAGGCTGTGGACTTGAAGTCACATATGGTTGGACAAAGCTTGCAGGATTTTAGCCGGAGGCTGCGAGGTGAGTTGTGAGGGCAGGTTGGGCCACTCACAGTTGCTTGAGCTTCCGTGGGTCACGCGGCCGTCAGAAGTTGGAACCGAGAGGGAGAGGAGGGTGGGCGATGAAAAGAATGATACGACGACGACCTGAGCCAACGGCAAGCAAAAGCGACAGTGGCAGAGAGACTCAAGCCGTGCCTCGCTTCGCTCTCGCACGGGACCCCACGCCGCTCCGTTCCCACTCGTTCCCGGAAGACCAAGCATGGACCGGTCAGAGTGAGGGGTTTCGAAGTGCAGTAATCAGCACCACCTTCCAAAGAGCTTGTGGCAATAGCCTTTTTTGTTACAGCTGATCAAGCATGTGGGTTTATAATTCGCGTTTAAATACAATTAGGGGCTTTGTTCTTCCTCTCAACTTGCCATTCCAACTCCTCACTTGATGTCGGACAACGCACGTACCATGAAACAAGCAGTACGTCAATCTTCCCATCCACTGGAGAGTACCACCGTGCTGGATTCTCAATCAAGTCGTCTCCAGTCAATTCCATATCGTTCCGTCCTGCGCGGCATCTTGCTGTATCCATCGGAACGGATGTAGGGTTAAGGCTGGCCCCAGGAGAAGACCCCCGTCTCGCTCTGCTATGCTCCGTCGCACCACGGCAGCGTGAACAATGCTCCGAACTCCTTCATGCATCACTTCCTAAGAATTCTAAGAATTCTAACGCTATGCGGGACATCTCCCCCAAAGGAAATGGGCTCGTTGACATAGTGGTCGAGGCATACAGCAAACATCGCGCCCTCGTCATCCGTCCTGATGACGTCTGGCTTGCAATCTTGACAAGATTCTCTTTCTTTGTCAACGGAAATGGAGAAGCTCTCCGCAGCGCGTTCGTGGCACATGAGGGGAAGAAAGAGCTTATCATCATTGTGCCCGTAGCAAGCCGCCACACCATGGACCGTGCGCGTATGGCTCGTCAAATGACTGAACTGATGCAAGATCACATCCTTGATGCGTCACTGCGGGAGTGGATCATGCCTAACTTCACTACTACGACTACGACCAATAGGTCTGTCTCGGCGATCGTGATGATGCGGACGATGAAAAAATACTTTCTTACCACACCGTGCTAACGTGTGGCATCCCGAAAGTAACATTGGAGGGAGAGAGGAATGACTGGGAAGAGATTCTACATCGCCTGGAAGGGTTGAAGAAGTATAGCATCCAGACAACCACATGGTACCACCTCCTTCGGCCCATCATTTCTCGCTTCGTCACCGCCTATGACGATCCCAACTCTACAGAGAACAGACGCTTTTGGAGCAAGGTTGTTCACCGGGCTTCATATGGAAGCGGGTCTACCATGCTTTCTGGGTGGATCACTGCATTCTGCATATTCAACGAGAAAGGTCAGTGACAGGGCAATAATTTGATCGAAGAACAGCACAGAGACAACAAGATCGACCCTTTACGGCTCAGCGCAAAGCGGTTTACTTCTGCCTACCTTCGTTCGGCCGACAAACCATACTACAACCTTGAGCTGGAGGGTTCTCCTACCCTGAGATTGACGTTGTT
>JBBPKX010000745.1:0-12402 GCA_038089435.1 Boletus austroedulis | reverse complement strand
GGACGGCTCTTGTATCGACTTTGAGCGATCGAGGTGTGGCGATCGAGTACTTCGAGTTACAAACCAACAAACCACGTTTTGAGATAGCACGATGATCCATCTGCAATCAAACATTCAACGACTCGGTTGGATGCCAGACGAGACACTTGAGCACTCCGCGCGAGTCACTCTAAGAAGCCTGACAACTTTGTACATACCGTCCTCACCACGATAGGCACGAGCCTATCGCGGATCGACCACAATATTGTCACGCGTCAAGGCATCTCTACCATCTGTACTGACATTCCATGTCATATAAAAGTATCGTAACAGTATACATAGTCCACCTGAATCATCAAAGACCTACGTGAATGAATGGAAGCCACGTCTCAAACGGCTCTTCCTCTCGCGCACGTCCGATAGCCTCGTGCAGTGCCCGTGCAGCTTCCCGATGATCCGGCCGCGTGCCATTCCGGAAGAGGTACTCGTAAAAATCCCTCGCCACGACAGGCGCAAGCCTGTCGCTAATCGACCACATGGTACCGATCACACCCCCATAACCCGCAAACAACATCCCCGCCGCAATATGGATCGCCTCGTCAGACAGCTCCTCATCACCCTTCGCCGTCTGACAGGCAGAGAGGAAAGCAAGACCGCCACGGGTACGCGACAGTCCAATGATGTCAGATATCTTCAACCGGCGTCCATCGGCGAGACAGAGACCACTGTCCGTCGGCTTTTCGTCGTCTTGGACGCCATGGCACGCAAAATGGACCCAGTCCGCATCCTTCATCAGACCGAGTACTTCCTCCACAGTGCCGACAGAGGATTGCGAGAGCGTGGTGTGTGATGCAGGTGAATTTTCTACTATTGTGTTGATGTATCTCAACTCGGGGGCTACACCTCGAAGTGGGTTTTGACCGTCGGAGGACGGTTGGGGAACAGTAAGGAGACGCAGAGCACTGGTAGGTGGCACAGTAGGATTAGGTGATCGTGCAAGAATACTGAGCGTAGGGACGTATGACGAAACCACGAAATCGGATACTTTGTGCCCCCGTGAGGAATGCTGAATACCGTATAAGCCAGCTGCATGGATAGGAAGGAATACGAATGGGCCAGTCGGACACCAGAAAATGCGTGATAACTCTTCAGGAGTCTAATTGGATGGGTAAGCGATGGATTAGGAAGCATGTGAGCACATACTGAGAACACCAATGCATCTAGGACTGGTTTGACAACCCTGTCCCACAAAGTGGATAAGAGGGACTCCCAGTTGAAGCCGGGAAGTATTGCACGATGTCCCTTCCTGTCATCAAAAGGTATAGCACGAGCATGGCCAAGTAACTTGCCCAGCATGTTCTGAAGAGCCACGGACCGCCGGAAATTGAAGTTGGGAAGTGGGACATGAATTGCATGATCTACGCTGGGAAGGATGACCAATGCATCACATCGGGGTTGAGCAGCGTTGAGGATAACGACCGGTCCAGAGTGTGCTGAAGCACGGAGATGAGAAAAGTCATTTGGGAGGAGGAATCGTCTGAAGCCAGGAAGGCGTCGAATATCCTTGAGCAATTCATCTCGCTCGATTGCGAACCTACGGTGTCTATCGGCTTCTTGTTCCAACGTCTGTGTCGCATGGTTCATTGGGTCATCATTTGATGCTAAGAGAGTGGACAAGGGTTTTTCACGAGCGGCACCGGCATCGTCTAGTGCGGCAAAGAGTTCCGAAAGTCTGCGGGCATGGTCTGGATGAGCAGATGACAACTCCTCATAAGAGGCGCGAAGCTGAAGAAGTTCTCCCCAGACAATAGAACGTCCTTGCTCGAGCCATTCGACAGCGAGTTCGGGAAAACCGGAATCTAGAGCAGCTGCAGCTGCTTCGCGGACAAGATCCACACCTTGTCTGAGCTCTGCATAACGGTGAGCAAGGGAGAGGCCAATCCATGCGAGTTGCGGAAGGAGATTAATGGCAATAGAATAAGCACGAAGGAGAGAGGGGTGGTGGATACGTCGAGCACATCGAATCCAATTCCGTGAGGCTTCAACTCGAATATGAATGGGGCCTATGGGGAAAGAGGCAGAATGGGAATACAGAGTAATTGCATTTTCGAAATCACGCAGCTCCCCGAGGCGCTCGAAACGAGTGATGAAGGAAAAACCGAGGTGGTTCAGGTAAACTGACTTGCGAGGGTGACCATGAGGGGTAAGGTGAGCGGTGTCCCCATATGTCGAAATGGCATCTTCGAGGTCCCTCAGCTCCCCAAGGCGCTCGAAACGAGTCATGAAGGAAACACCGAGGCTGTTGAGATGACGCGGCTTGTCAGGGTGACCATTAGGGGTGAGGTGAACAGCATCCCTGTGTATCGAAATGGCTGACTCGAGATCCCCCAGCTCCCCGAGGCATGAGAAACGAGCGACGAAGGAGTTCCCAAGGTTGGTCAGATGAGCTGGCTTGTCAGGATGACCATGAGGAATGAGGCGAACAGCGTCCCTGTATGTCAAAATGGCCTCCTCGAGATCCCTCATCTCCCTGACGCGCGAAAAACGAGTGATGAGAGAGACGCCGAGGTTGTTCAGACGACGCGGCTTGTCAGGGTGACCATCAGGGGTAAAGCAAACAGCGTCCCTGTGTGTCGAAATGGCATCCTCGAGATCCCTCAACTCCCCGAGGCGCTCGTAACGAGCTCTGAAGGAGAGACCAAGGTTGTTCAGACGACGCAGCTTGTTAGGGTGGCCATCAGGAGTGAAGCGAACAGCATCCCTGTGTGTCGAAATGGCATCCTCGAGATCCCTCAACTCCCCAAGGCGCTCGTAACGAGCTCTAAAGCAGAGACCGAGGTTGTTCAGACGATGCGGCTTACCAGGGTGACCATCGGGGGCGAGACGAACCGCTTCCCTGAGTGTCGAAATGGCACCTTCGAGATCCTTCACCTCCCCGAAGCGCTTGAATCGCAACAATAACGCCCCAGCGAGATTCCCTAGCCCTGCTGAGTACCGCTCATCCCTGGTTCCAATCAATGTTCGCAAAAGCGCGATTGCTCGATCCAGGTCGGCCAGATCACCATATCGTTCAAAACGCTTGACCAGCCAGAAACTGACGATCCCCGGGTCTCCGTCCGTTAAGCGTGATTCCGAGCCCGAGTCCACCGATAACTGACCTCCTGCATGGTCAGGGCCAGCGCTATCCCCAGCACACATTTCTAGCATGAACGCCACCCCTCGGCTTTCGTGATCAGCGGATCGGAATCCGATCACCTCATGCAGCAATGCCTCAACCCGTGCTCTATCGCCTTCGTTCCTCTGCTTCTCGAATCGCACCAAATACACTGCCGCCAACTGGATCAACGTGGATGGACGATCAGCGTGACCCACAGGACGAGTAGCCAATGCATTGTGCCACAACTCAAGGGGGATCTGGAAGGAGGCATTCGTGCCGTTGACTTGACAGAGAATGAATTCAGCCATCGCCAGGTTCGACTGAACCGCCGCACGACAAGGATGGTTCAAGGGACACGCATTGAGCGCCCGTTCGAACTCTACAACAGAGTGCTCCAGGTCCCGTTTTTCCCCATGTTTCCGATAACGCGAGAGAGCACTGTGACCGTGATTCGTTGCATCTTCCAGTTCGTGTGCAGCATCTGTGGTTGACTATAGACACGGTGATCAATGAGGATTGTGTTGACACAAGTTGCCTGCTTACACAAAAAAGGCTAAGCGTCCTCGACGCTGACGGATCGCTGCGTTCGGTAGTTACAGTAATAGAAGAGCACGGGGATACGACATCGCCATCCTTGGGGAAGAAGGTAAATGCTGCCAATGCGTAAGTGTCTGAATGGTGTACACTGTGCCATCCTACTCACGAATGTGCCTTTCACTATGATCGAATACCTGTCCTACGGTGACTGTCAACCTTTGAAGTAGTTCCCCGGTACCCAACATAGGTTGGAATTCAAAGGACGCGTAGACCTCTAGACAAACGGTTGCTGATGAATCCGATGGCCTAAGAACACTGTAAGCACTGATGCAAGTTAATGGTGAGGGAACTCGCATTGGGAGGGACTCGTTCCATTCGACATCGTGATTCACTGATGCAGGCTTATTTTCGGTCCTCCATTCAATGCCACTGTGGCGGACGATGATGTGAAAGCCAGCAGAAAAGCGCCGGAGGCCAAGGAGGACATCTGTCGCTCGAATACCTACCATGCCATTAGTAACCGTAATCTTCACCACAGTGTACTGTAAAGAGAAGAGCATCTTACTCGTAATAATAATGTGTGCCTTGTTCCCTGCACATTGAGGATCAGCACCAGAAGTACTGGGAACCAGTATGCTGTCCTACAAGACAAGTCAGTCAGCAAAGCAGCGAACAAGGTTAGAAAAAAACTTACGGTTGGCCCCAGTCCAACTCGTGGTTGTTTCTCTATGGTGTCCGATTTGCTAGTCATGGCTGCCTGGACTGGAAGGGTGGATTGTTGAGCCTTAGATGCACCGAGGGCATGATTTCAACTCCAACGGGTACTAACTTCCACAGCGTCACGGTGCATCGAATGAACGCCGCCGCATCAGTATGGCATGTCCGCAGTGTAAGCATGTGACGGCCATTGGACCAACCTGACCGTCATCATCCGGTCCTGGCATACAGAAAGCCGCTCAAATTGAGCCACTGTTCGGTTTCCTACCACGCAAAGTGACAGCAAATCAAGTCCGCAAGGCATTGGTATACTCGAATCAAAAGTCGTCCTTCCATCTCATTCGAACTCTTGTCGTGCGTTAGGAACATGACACGAATCCTTTTACCAATGCTCCGCATACTCCGCAGTACAAGAAAATACTAGAGGCACGAAAGAAACTCCCCGTCTATGCTCAGATGGATGAGTTTTACAAGATGGTACGTCAACATTTTTGCGCATCGATGACAACGACCATTGTTGGTACAATTCGTGTCGGCATTACTGACGACATGTTGTCAGTTCAATTCGCATCAGATCATCATCATCGTTGGTGAAACTGGATTTGGCAAGACTACACAGTAAGTTGGTGGCCGAGAGAGGCTCTTTTATGCCCGCCATTGTTAAACCCGTGAGCTTATGGAAAGGTCTCTTTGTGTCAAAAGAATACCTCAGTTTGTCTCCTTCTCGGACCTCCCCCACACCAAGAGAAAAATGGTTGCCTGTACCCAGCCACGTCGTGTTGCTACTATATCAGTTGCCAAGCGTGTTGCAGACTAGGTGGACGGTAAGTCCCCACTCTTGATCTCAAATTACCACACTCACTTATGTTTACCCCTCCCTGGAGTAGTTCAACTTGGGCGACAAGTTGGCTACTCGATACGTTTCGAAGACATGACAGAGCCTGGTACCACGTTCCTCAAGTACATGACGGATGGTATACTCCTCCGCGAAGCAATGAACGATCCCAATCTCAGTCGTTATTCGACCATCATCCTCGACGAGGCCCACGAGCGAACCCTAGCTACTGATGTCCTCATGGGCCTCTTGAAGTCGCTCGCAAAGACGCGATCCGACCTTAAAATTATCATCATGTCCGCTACCATCGATGCGTTCAAGTTTCAAAAATACTTCAGTATCAAGAATAATTCTCCCTCTCCATTGTTCAAGATACCCGGACGCACATACTCTGTCGAAGTGTTTTATACACAGGAACCTGAACCTGATTATGTCGAAGCAGCCATCCGGACTGTTTTGATGATACACTGCGCGGAAGACCCTGGGGATATCTTACTCTTCTTAACTGGAGAGGAAGAGATAGAGAATGCTTGTCGGAAGATTAAAGCAGAGGCTGACAATCTCGTGAGTCAAGATTCAGAATCCGTCGGTCTTCTCGTCTGTATCCCCCTCTACTCGTCCCTTCCACCCCAACAACAACAGCGAATATTCGACCCTCCTCCACAACCCCAGACACCAGGTGGACCACCGGGTAGAAAAGTAGTCGTTTCGACGAATATTGCAGAGACGTCCTTGACGATCAACGGAATTGTTTATGTTGTCGACCCTGGATTTTCCGAGCAAAGGGTGTACAATCCCCGCATACGGGTCGAGAGTTTACTTGTGAGCCCGATATCAAAGGCCTCGGCTCAGCAGCGAGCTGGACGTGCAGGGAGAACGCGCCCTGGAAAGTGCTTCAGGTTGTATACTGAGAAGGATTTCAAGTCGGACCTCGAGGAGCAGACACACCCAGAGATTCTTAGGAGCAACTTGGCAAATACGGTACTAGCACTAGTTAAAGCGGGAGTCAAGGTACGAGCTTTGTTGTCAGTCGTTGAGTGCTTCTCACTAATTTGTCCTTAGGATCTCATAAGGTTTGAGTGGGTAGATGTACCTGCACCAGAAACCCTCATGCGTGCCTTGGAATTGTTGAATTATTTGGCAGTGTTGGATGATGATGGTAATCTTACCGCACTGGGGAGTGTCGTGGCCGAGTTCCCACTGGATCCTCAAGCACGCACTAATTTATTTATTTGCTCCTTGGAGTTTCTAATGTTGCTTTCAGCTTTCAAAGATGCTCATATGCAGCCCCGAGTTCCAGTGTAGTAACGAGATCTTGACGATCGCCGCGATGCTATCCGGTAAGGCCATAGTTATTCTTGTGCTTCCAACAGATGCTTGACACATTTCTCTAGTGCCCAACGTGTAGTTTCGACCAAATAATCAACGCAAAGAAAAGGATGCTGCGAAAGCTCTGTTTACCGTCCCAGATGGTGATCATCTGACTCTACTCAACGTGTATAACTCTTACATGCAAAGTAAGCGCTGTCTGTGACCCACTGTCCACATCGATGTTCAGCCTTCTTGCAGACAAGGGTGATAAAAGCTGGGCTTGGAATAACTACCTTTCTGCGCGTGGGCTTGCTGAAGCTGAAAATATCCGTCAACAACTGGAGCGCATCATGGAGCGCTTCGAATTGGCCCTTTTGTCCACCGTGGACGAGAAAATGAGATACACAAATATTAGAAAGGTATTATGCTGTGGTTTCTTCATGCAAGTCGCACATAAGGAAGGCGAAAAAGGTGATTACCTGATAGTCAAGGACAATCAAGTACGTTGCGCTACTTTAAACAGTGGTCAGAATCGGTTGATGAGACGATGACCCCAGGTGATTAGGTTTATCCGTCTTGCGGTCTGCACAGTCGGATTGGGTCGTCTTCAATGAGTTCGTCCTGACGACGAGGCCGTATATCCGGACAGTGACGGATGTTAAACCCGAGTGGTATGTAGTTATCCAGGTCGTGTGTCGTATCGTCTCCATGATGGTGCTTTCAGGCTACTCGAATATGCCCCTCTCTACTTTGACCCCACCAGTTTCCAAGACGGAGAGATGAAGCAAGCGTTGCTGCGTATCGCGAGCAAAACGGGCGGGCAAGTCGTGGAAGACGCTCGATCCAAGCTGTTGAGATGGGTAGGATGCCCAAGGGATAGAGTCAACGACATCCCTAAGCATCATAACTAGGGCCATTCCTCCTGCAGGACAAGTCAGATGCGCGTATAGACGATCCGGTAACCCCAAGTATCTTGTACTCCTTGCAACACATGCACACATGGCCCAGATCGACTGCAAGTGCGGACACACAACTTGGATCGCTCCGCTAAATCAAGCTAGAGGGACACCTCATCACTCGGACGCGCTGGGGCGTGCTCCTTTTAGGACAGTGCTTGGTTGCTCTTCGTCCCGTTCACCCGTGTTTGGAAGTTGCACGTACTAGTACTAGTTGGTGCGTAGCATACTAATCTCATCCCCGAGTCGAATACATCATTATGCTTCGTGCGCTCGTGTACCGCCTTGCCGAACCTCGTGGCTATTCCCTACACTCATGGTGGACAACCACCTCTACTATCTACTCGTACGAAACTCTCTCAAGTCCACGTCAGTCAACGCCGTAGGACTAGTCAACGAACTGTCGCAATCTTGACCGAGAGGCAGCACATGTCGATGCATCTGGAGGGCAGCAATTTTACGTTGTTATTTCTGAATGGTTTCGCCTGCCTACGTGAGGGCTAACACAGACTCTGATTGGACCGGCAAACGATTGTACCTCACTTTCCCATTTATGACTGCTCGATGAGCACTCGATGAGCGCTTAGAAATGCTGATGTGTGTCATCCACTTAAGTTACCTACTACCTATATACGTGTACATTCCCTTCCACGTGTAGATTCTAATCCTACCTTGCCTTGGACGACCAGGAAGATCCGACAACATTCACTATGGTACATGCTCATTGACGACATGGCTTCCCAAGGGTACGCTTGCCACTCAGTACACCCTTTGCTACAACTACAAATGTGACTCCGGAACAACGCGGACAGTCTGCTATGCCGGGGCTGGCATCTTTTGCGACTTCGTCACATCCACATCCGTGTCCTCCGACCTTGGAATGAAAACCGCTGCGCATACAAAGTACGTATTGCGTCTCACCGTCGTGTTCAACACGCCAATACGTTCCGTGCATTCTTTGCTAGGACCTCCTGGCTAGTTCCCGCCCATGTCCTACGTACGCAGTGAGCAAACCAGTGTAGTACTCACCGACAGCCTACCTTCGTCCAACCCCAACCCCAATACCAAGCATGCAACGCAAGCAAACGGCAAGTGGATTGCGGATAACGCGTGTCATGATATCCCTTTACTTGTAGTGTACTATTTACTCGCTGGGGAAGAATCAAAACGCGTCAAGTGCTGCGTCGATCACAAGGAGGTGTCGTCGTCTTGACCAAAGGAGAGCGTGCACTGATGTACCATCTACTTGCACGTCATGTTCCCTCATTCGCGCGTATGTTCTGGTCTTTTCTTACCTTACAGGAAGACCCAACAGCACACAGTTGTCGTGTGTGCTCATGGACGGATCGCTGCCACACCCACGGTCATAAATTGCAAAACCCAGGTCTCAGTGATTCGTCACGTTGACTTTGCAATTGCGGCCGTCGATGACCAACAGACAGCTGTTGTATTGACTTTGAGCAATCGATCATCGGGAGATGTGGCTGACAGGCACGATATATGCTGACAAGTACGACGAGATCGGATGATGGTATGTTAGTAGAGGACAATGGGCAGATGTGATTGAACACGATGGCTACAAGCCTATCACGGATCGTCCACAATATTCTCAGTGACCACCGCTGTCACGAATCAAGGCATCCCTACTGTTTGTACATTCCATTCTATATAAAATACCACGCTACCACGACACATAGTCCACCTGAATCATCAAAGACCCACATGAATGAACGGAAGCCATGTCTCAAACGGCTCCTCCTCTCGAACACGTCTGATAGTCTCATGCAGCGCGCGTGCTGCCTCCCGGTAATCCGGCCTTATCCCGTTCCGGAAGAGGTACTCGTAAAAGTCCCTTGCTACAACAGGCGCAAGACTGTCACTAATCGACCACATGGTACCGATCACACCCCCATAACCCGCAAACAGCATCCCCGCCGCGACATGGATCGCCTCGTCAGACAGTTCCTTGTCGCCCATCGCCGTTTGACAGGCAGAAAGGAAAGCAAGCCCTCCACGGGCACGCGACAGCCCAATAATGTCGGATATCTTCAACCGGCGTCCATCGGCGAGACAAAGACCACTATCGGTCGGGTTTGTGTCGTCTTGGACGCCATGGCATGCAAAATGAACCCAGTCTGCGTCCTTCATCAGGCCAAGTACTTCCTCCACAGTGCCAACAGAGGATTGGATGAGGGTGGTGTGCGCTGCAGGTGAGCTGTCGACTATTGTCCTGATATATTTCAACTCGGGAGCCACACCTCGAAGGGGGTTTTGGCCATCAGAAGACGGTTGAGGAACAGTAAGGAGGGAGAGATCACCAGTAGGTGGTACGGTAGGATTGGGTGATCGTGCCAGAATGCTGAGCGTAGGCACGTATGACGAAACCACGAAATCAGATACTTTGTGTCCCGGCGAGGAATGCCGAGTGCCATATAAACCAGCCGCATGGATAGGAAGGAATACGAATGGGCCAGTCGGACACCAGAAAATGCGGCATAACTCCTCGACAGTCTAATTGGATCTGTAAGCGATGGGTTTAGGTAGCATGGGAGCACGTACTGAGAAAGCTAAAGCACCCAGGATTGGTTTGACGACCCCGTGCCACAAAGTGGATAAGAAGGACTCCCAGTCGAAACCAGCACGTATTGCAGGATCTCCCTTCCTATCGTCGAGAGGTATAACACGAGCATGGCCAAGTAACTTGCCCAGCATGTTCCGAAGAGCTACAGACCGCTGGAAATCGAAGCTGGGAAGCGGGACATGAATGACATGGTCTACATTTGGAAGGATGGTCAATGCATCGCATCGGGATTGAGCAACGTTGAGGATAACGACTGGTCCGGAGTGTGCTGAAGCACGGAGCTGAGAAAAGTCGCTAGGGAGGAGGAATCGTTTGAAGCCAGGAAGACGTCGAATGTCCTTAAGCAGTTCGTCTCGCGCAATTGCGAGTTTACGGTGTCTCTCAGCTTCTTGCTGCGGCCTCTGCGTCACGCGATACATTGGATCATCACTCGATCCCAAGAAAGTGGACAATGGTTTTTCACGAGCAGCACCGGCATCGTCTAATGCGGCAAACAGTTCCAAAAGTGTGCGGGCGTAATCTGGATGAGCAGACGACAATTGATCGTAAGAGCTGCGAAGTTGAAGGAGTTCTCCCCAGACAATGGAACGTCCTTGCTCGAGCCACTCGACAGCAAGTTCTGGGAAACCGGAATCTAGAGCAGCAGCGGCTGCTTCGCGCACAAGATCTGCACCCTGCTTGAGCTCTGCGTAACGGTGAGCAAGGGAGAGACCAATCCATGCGAGTTGGGGAAGGAGAGTGATGGCAATAGAATATGCACGCAAGAGAGAAGGATGGTGGATACGTCGAGCAGATAGAATCCAACTCTGTGAGGCTTGAAATCGAACACGAATAGGGCCTATGGGGAAAGAAGCAGAGTGGGAATACAGGGTAATTGCATTTTCGAGATCGCACGGCTTCCCGAGGCACAAGAAACGAATTCTAAGGAGGTTCGCGAGGTAATTCAGGTAGCCTGGCTTGCGAGGGTGATCATCGGGGGTGAGGCAGATAGCGTCCCTGTGTGTTAAAATGGCTTCCTCAAGATCCCTCGGCTCCCCGAGGCACAAGAAAAGAGCTCCGAAGGACTGTGCGAGGTTACTCAGATAAACTGGCTTGTCAGGGTGACCATCAGGGGTGAGGCGTACAGTATCCCTGTATGTCGAAATGGCCTCCTCAAGATCTATCGGCTCCCCGAGGCGCTCGAGACGAGTGATGAAGGAGACACCAAGGTTGTTCAGACAACGTGGCTTGTCAGGGTGACCGTCAGGTGTGAGGCGAACAGCATCCCTGAGTGTCAAGATGGCATCCTCGAGATCCCTCAGCTCTCCGAGGCGCGAAAAACGAGCTCTAAAGGAAAGACCAAGGTTGTTCAGATGAACTGGTTTGTTAGGGTAACCATCAGGAGTAAGGCGAACAGCATCCCTGTGTGTCGAAATGGCTTCCTCGAGATCCCTCAACTCATTAAGGCACGAGAAACGAGCTCCAAGAGAGTTTCCGAGGTTGTTCAGACGATCCGGCTTGAGAGGGTGACCATCAGGGGTGAGACGAACAGCATCCCTGTGTGTCGAAATGGCGTCCTCGAGATCCCTCAACTCCCCAAACCGCTCGAAACGAGCTCTAAAGGAGAGACCGAGGCCGTTCAGATAACGTGGCTTGTCCGGGTGGCCATCAAGGGTGAGGCGAACAGCATCCCTGTGTGCAGAAATGGCTTCCTCCAGATCCCTTGGCTCCCCGAGACGCTCGAAACGAGCGCCAAAGGAGCTTGCAAGGCTGCTCAGACCAAGCGACTTGTCAGGGTGATCATCCGGGGTGAGACGCACGGCGTCCCTGTGTGTCGAAATGGCAATCTCGAGATCCATCAGCTCCCCGAGGCGCTCGAAACGAGCTCTGAATGAGCTCCCAAGGTTGCTCAGAGCAACCAGCTTGTGAGGATGGCCATCGGGAGTGAGGCGAACAGCGTCTCTGTGTGTCGAAATAGCTTCTTCGAGATCCCTCAGCTCCCCGAGATGCTGGAAACGGGTGATGATGGAGACACCGAGGTTGTTCAGATGACCCGACTTGTCGGGGTGGCCATCAGGGGTGAGGTGAACAGCATCCTTGTGTGTCGAAATGGCATTCTCGAGATCCCTCAGTTCCCCAAGGCGCCTGAAACGAATGAGGAAGGAGAGACCGAGGTTGTTCAGACTACCATGCTTGTCAGGGTGACCATCAGGGGTGAGGCGAACGGCGTTCCCGTGTATCGAAATGGCTTCTTGAAGATCTCTCAGCTCCCCGAGTCGCTCGAAACGAGTGATGACAGAGAGACCAAGGTTGTTCAAACGATCCGGCTTGTCAGGGTGACCATCAGGAG
>JBBPKX010000744.1:0-12419 GCA_038089435.1 Boletus austroedulis | reverse complement strand
TGGACCAAGCACTGCCTTGTAGTGTAGAGTATATAAAGGCCTGTCAGTAGCACAGTCCCCATCTTAATTCACCTGTATTTTTCCTGCCTTTCTTCCAGCCCCTCAGCTTCTCCTCCAGTCACTTGAAGTGCACCTCCTCCAAGCCCTTTAACTAGGGAACCCCAGAGTATAGAACAGCCCCAGGAAGCCAGGTTGTCACAGTCTGTGTCCAATCCAGCAGATCCCTAAGTAAGAAGAAAGTGAGATAAGTAAAAGAAAGGAGTTTATAAGTAAGTAATGAAGGAGATGACACTATTTTGCAAGTTTCCACTCATCTTGTTTTCTTTGACTTCTTTCTGCAACTTTTCCCACATGGATCCCAAGACAACTGATACTGGATTGTGTGGAACAATACTGGATCTCAAGAAATAAAATATGTAAGGGGCATGTGTCTCATTCATGCATTTGAAACAAAATGAGTAAGTAACAAGTTTGTTGAGACATACAGAGAGTGAAAGACATCTTTATGTTTCTTTTAGCATTTTGTCTGTTGTCTTTTGATTTCATAGAAGTTCTTTATGTTTTTATTTGTAGAGTATGAGATGAGAGAAAGAGAATATAAGTGATGTCCTTGTCTGTTTTTCTTGTTTTTCAGTGACATGGAGAGGTATTGAGACACTGGATGAAAACCAGGATAGAAACAGATACACTGGACTAAACCTGGGATGAAAACAGATATGTAGCAGATAGTTCAACATGAAATGAAACAAAGGATAGATAAAGTCCTTGTTGGATTAGTCGTTGATGACCTCTCCATCCTCATCTTGTATGTCATCTTCTGCATTGAACTTGTTGAGCTCGTTATTGTCCAATCTGGTCAGGTCTGTGACTGGAATGGAGATTTTGGTTCTGGGGAAATAAGGAAGTAGTCAAAATGCAGCATAATGTAGTTTTGAAATGGAACCATCCAACTCAGCCAGCAGGTATGATCCTCCAGTAGTTCTATGAAGGACCACCATTGGACCAAGGTAGCATGGCTTCATCTTCTGGTTTAACTCCTTCTCGATCCAGGTATTCCGGACCAAGATGAGGTCACCTTGATTGAATGCTTGAGCTCAGATATGGTTCTTGAAGTGTGCCTTGAATTGCTTCAAAGACACAAACCAGGAGTGAAGGACATTTTGACAGATATTTTGAATGTCCTCCTGTCGCTTTTGGAGTTGGCATGCATGCCAAGCAATCAGGGAGGATCTAGATTGGGGGTCAGTTTTGGATGCAGGTACAAGAAAGGTAGCTTCAATGAGATCAAAAGGAAAAAGTGGCTCGATGCCATGTATCATGAAATAGGGGGAGAGTCTGGTTGATTTCAAGATAGTAACTCATTCTGCCCAAAAAATGGAGTGTGCAGTTAACAGCCAGCACACCTCCCCTCCCAGAGTACTTTTGACGATGGCCTCCTGGACATCGTAGTGATGCCATTCAACCATGCCATTCACCTGTGAGTTGTAGGGAGCAATCCAGATATGCCAGATTCCATATCAGTCTGCAAGAATGTCAAGAGCTTGGACAAAAGCAGGACCATTGTCAGTAATGAGCTCGGATATAGCTCCCCAATGGCATAGAATATCTTCAAAAATGAAAGAAGCAAGAGAGGATGTGTTTTCTGACTGGAGCATATGCCATTCCAGATATGCAGTGAGTGTGCACCAGGCCTGAATGATGAAACAGTAACCACCTGATCATGGCATAACCATGGTATCAATATGAGCTTTGTGAAAAAGACCACCAACCATTGGGATGGTTGGTGGTATGTGGAGCTTTTGGGTCTGCCTAATTTGACACTTGTAGCAGGTTTTGATGTACCACTTGACGTCATCGACCAACATGGGCCACCAGAAGTGCAAGAGTAAACATGAACGGATGGAAAAGACATCTTTGTGTCCAAGGTCATCATGAGCCTCTTTAATGAGTCCATATCATTGTCCAAGCGGAATGATGAGCTGGTGGCATCCATGAGGTTCTCAACAGTACAAAAAATCATTGAGAACAAAGAAGCGAGTTGCCATATTGACGAAGGATTGGTAATCTGAATCAGAAAGGTCAGGAGGATGGGTGTTAGAGACAAGAAAGTCCTGGATCCAGTCAATCTGGACATCCTTTGCAATTGCTTTGGGCAACTGGGGAAGCATGGGATTGTCGGCATCAGGATCTGAATCTGTGTGCAGGAAAATGGAGATGATATGCAGAGAATGAGGATGAAACAATGGAGAGTGAGAAAAGTGAGCAAGAGAACCAGACACAGAAAGATGATCATTCAAAAGATACATGGCAAAGGAATATGTTTGGTCGAGCCAATCCTTGAAGTCATCATCTTCAGGTGGGTCATCATCAGATGGTGGATGATGGGACAGTCCATCAGCTCCTATGTGACAGGTAGCCAGAATGTGAACAAGATGGAATGTAAACAAAAGAATACCTGCGATCCACTGATTAATGGTTGCATTTGGCTGAAGATCAGGATTATTTATCATCCCTTTGATGTATTTCATGTCCATCCCCACTGTGAAATTAGAAATGCCAAAAACAAAAACACAGACTGCACAGAGGGCATGGAATAGTTCATATAATTCCAATTTTGTCTGAGAGTAATGACTCTTGACTTCTGTCAAACTGATAGAACCAAAATGATTTGGATAATGCTTGCTGTCATCTCCCTCCTGAGACAGGATGTATCTGACCATGATTATGGATGTGTCAATGGCTGGGATCACCTCCTGACTGGATTCATAATCCAGATGCTGGAGAGTGGGAGAATCACAGATAGTGTCCTTGAGATGCTGCATGGCAAGCTTTTGTGGCTCCTTCCATTTGAAGGGGATGCCTTTTCAAGTAAGGGTAACAAGAGGACAGGCAATAGAGGCAAAATCACAGATAAAAATGCAGAGTACACTGCAGACATCAAGAAAACCACAAACATGGGTGAGATTCTGGCACTCAGGCCAGTCTTGGATCTTTTGTACCTTGTTTTCATGAGGGACACAACCCTTGAATGTGCACTTGTGACTGACAATGGTGGCATCTGGTGCAGCAAGGATGAACTTTTTGGCTGATACAGTAGTGCCTACATTTTGAAGACGCTGGAGAATGTGGTGGATGACTTGGAGGTGCTCCCAGATGAAGCATCAAATTCCTGAGTTGTCCAGAATGGTCTCGTATGAGCCATCTGGATTCTGGTAACAGGTTAGTATGGATTTGACCAGAAGGTCATCAATGAAGGAATAGGTGAAATGAGGAATTTCATCCTGAAGGATGAATGACATGTCTGCCTGGTATATCTGAACCACATTGATATGTATATCCCATGGGGACAGTGGTGATGTGGTAAGGACCCATTGGACTGTTGAAAGTTGTCAGGTCATGAGAATCTGGGTGTAATGGGCGTTGGTTGTAGCTGGCAAACAAGTCCATCATCCCATACACTGCATATCTGGCAAAGGATTCCACAAAGTGTTCAATGAATGGGGGAGTGGATGAGTCACAGATAGTGACTGCATTAAGGGGCTGGAGGTCATGGATGAGTCGAAGAGATTTGCTGTCCTGTTTGAGGATGCAAAACCAGTGAGAGCGATAGGTGGCAGTGGAGGGTTTGTAGACTCCAGATGCAATCTGGTCCTTGATAATCTGTATAGTGTCAGCCCACATTGCAGGAGGAACTGGAATATTTTGAAGCATCCATGGCATATGAAATACCATTGGAATTTTAATGGAAGGGAAATAATGCTCATCTAGGCAACTGCATTCAGTTGGTACCCAGGCAAATGTGTTTTTGTGTTCATGGATGATCCAATGAATGAGCTTGACCTCTTCAGGCCAGAGCCAATTTACAGGATCCAGATCTAATTTGTCAGCACGTTCCTGTGTAAAACAAAGTCCAGGAATGAAATCAGAAGGATTGGTAGGCAAATCAGCAAGTCTGGCGAGTGGATCATCCAGAAGAGTCTGGGTAATCCAAAACTCTTCATCAACCAGAGCAACAATGGAATGAATCTTCTTCACTACTGGCTTGTAGGCCAGCACATGAGAAGATGTATTGTACAAATAAATGAATGAAAGGGCAGAACAAGCATCTAGAGACAGAACAGATTGAGTTGAAGATAAAAACGGATAGTCCAGAGAATGTCCAGATGAAGGTGAAGCAAGATGAGTGTACAATGAAGACACAAGAAAAGATGAAGAAGGGTAAGACGAGATTGACAATGGATGACTGTTACCCGACTCTTCCTGGTTGAATTCTGGATCATTGATGTCTAAAAATCCATCTCAACAATGGATTGATGGCTGTTACAGTGCTTCTTCTCATGGCAGCAAGGGCACCCTTTAGATCACAGACACATTGGCAGCATGAACTGCTTGCCAGAATTGGGGTCATGAAGCATGATATTCTGCAAACCATCTGGGAAATCTTCAGTAGTAGTGCTCATTAGACAGTGGAAAGGACGACCCAGCAACAGATTGAAGTTGGCATGCCCAAGGACTTGGACCTGTACCATTACTTTGCCTGCGCCAAAGTCAAGAACAAGATTTTCAAGTACACCAATCATGGTGTCGACACTAGTGTTAGCTGATGACATTTTCATTGTATGGTCCAACTGGATTGGCAGACCTAACTCTTCCCAAATATGCTTAGGCATTGCAATAATCTCAGATCCTGAGTCCAAGACACCTAAAATTGGATGTCCAGATGGACCAATCTTTGCTTTGATGGCACAAAGAGGAAGATTGTGATGAGTGACAATAAGTCTGTCATCGTTCTGGAGTATCCAGTCTTCATAGTCGTGAGTGACTACAAGTGGGTCACAACCAGCAAGCTTGTTGACATGTATGAGATTGGAGGAAGGATTAGCGATGTGCTTCACAGTGGTTAAGTCCCAAAATTGTTTGCGAATTTCTGGGGACACTGCAAGGAGGTCTTCAACTGGGACTGGAACACTGGTGTCTAGGATGGAGTCGAGGACTCATTTTGGTGCAGAGTCATCTTTGAGGAGGAAGGAATATTTGTACTGAGTTGTAGGTGCAAACAACTTTGGCTGATTGGCATGAGGAGAAACAGTTGCTGGGTTTCCAGACTTGGTGGTGCTGGTACCAGATGATCTGGGCTTCTCAACAGATGATGGTGCTGCACTAGGGGCAGACAATTGACAGTTGTGCTGGACATCTTGTGACAAGCTAGCATTGCAAGACGATGATGAGGATGATTGTTGTTGGAGTTCCAGGTTCCTGCAAGCTGGAACATGGACACCATCAAACTTCTTCTTTCCCTTGTGCTTCAACACCTTATCTGCTTGGAATGTAGCCCAAGCATGTGTGAAATATGGCTGAAACTCAGGATCAGCAACAACAGGGATAGAATCAGTGACCTCCTCTACATCAGACTTCATCATCATGAAGACAGATGAGTCAATGTCAAGGATGGCTGGAGTATCTGGATATGCTGCAGAGAGAATGTTAGCAGAAATATGAGGGGGTGCATCCCTCAAGAAACCAGATGAAGATGAAGTAGAGGCTATGGGCTGGGCTGACTGCCTTGATCCCATGATCTGATCAATGGCATCCTTAAGACACCATCCACCTGGTACTCATGGTATCTCCAACCCATCTGGCAAGTACAACCTGCCATCCATGCCCTGGATAACTTTCCCAGTATTCAAATACTCCATACAAATGGAACAGATACAGGTAAAGTGTCCTGGACCTGCACAGAACTTGCACAGGGACAGAGTACATGAGACCTGGTTGACCTTGGACTTCACAACAGGCATGGGGTTAAAGGACAGAACAGATGAAGAATGTTGGGCAGAAGCCCAAGGCAAATGGTAAGATGAAGGTGGCTGTGTAGCTGCCACTAGGGGAGAAACTGTTGAATGAAAAGCAGAACCAGTCAGCAGGAATGTTGTGACCTGGGTCACATCTGCCATCAGATACAGATCCTCCAGATGGATGTCCTGCTTTATGATGAGCAGGTGCTCATGCATCTTCTGCTGAAGAAGAGAAGGGAAACTGTTGAGATAGAGCATATTGCACTCTGTCTTGGATAGTTTCCTGCTAGTGATTAGTGGTGCAGCAACCTTACAGAACACTCAAGAGTATTCTCCAAGGTTGTCCTGGTTGTGCATTTCCTTCATCTGGTAACTTTGAATGAGGTACTGGATGTCAGCATGACAGTACCAGTTGTTACCCTCATATCCGGGGTAGAGCTTCTTGACCTTGGTGATAAAGTCATCCCAGTTCACTGGATTGGCATTCACTTCTGGGAGGGTCTTCTAGACTTCTGCTTCATCAAGGATGGCATACCAGATAGCCGCCTTGATCTTTTATGTGTCAGTAAGACCTCTGGCTGTGCTGAGAAGGTTGATATCTTCAAGGTAGCATGGGAGCTTGGATGGGGTTTTCCCATTGAATTTGGGAGTGTTTGGAGTGCCATGAAGGGGCATCTGGAATCCTTGTTGTGCCATTGGTTGATGGGGGTTCTGTGAAGGGTTAGCAGTTGGTCAAGTCGGATTGACCAGATTAAATGAATGAGCAGAAGGAGGATGAGGTACGTGTGATGGAGGAAATGAAGAAACGACAGATGGAGCATGAACTGGAACTGGGAGGGATGGTAATCATACTGGTAAGGGAAGTGGGGAAACAACCAGGATACTGGTTACCAGATGAGTCTCAGACATGTCCAGATATATGGATGTGTCAAAAAGAAATGATAAGGACAGGGATAAAGATGAGGACAATGGTAAATGAGACGAAGACAAAATAGGGGATGACAAGAGGGAAGTTAAAGGAGATGGGAAGGAAAGGACTGGGAATCTATGAGTAGGAGGGGGGGTTGAGTGGATAAATGCCCTTGGGACAAATGGAGAATCAGATACAAATGGAGAATCGGATGTAGAAGCTTCAGGTGACATAAGGTATCAGTGACATTCGTTCTCTGGTGACACCAGATGAAAGAAGTCAGAATCTGTGGAAATATTCAGTTGGTGAAATTCGGAGAGGAGATCCTTGAGCTCTTGATGCTGAGGAGTGGGTCTGAGCAACCTTCTCGTCAACCTAGTGAAACCCCTTGCAGTGGGCTCCAGTTGAAGAAATATAAAAAGGGTTGGACTCAACCAGGAGGTCAAGTAAGAAAAAGGGGATAGAAGGCGGGAGTGAGTGTAGGACTTGTCCCAAGGGGTTCATGCAGGTTGAATAGGTTGAGAAGGGGTGGCTCAACTACACCAGGCATACGAATTGAGGAATCTGGACTGTGTCTGGTTTGAATGCAGTATATCCAGTCTAGGATGAGGACTGGATGTGATGATGACAACAAAAACAATGATGATGAGGTGGTGAGAGACTCAAGATGAGGGTGATCAAGGTGGATGAGCACAAGATGAGATTCAAGATCCCTACACAAGATTTTATAGTCCAGGCATTCCCAAGACTTCTACAATGTGGATCCTAATGCCACAATGTAGCTAAAAAGAAATAAGGCAACAACAAGATAAATCTCAATCTCTAAGTCTTTCTCTGAGTTCCCTGATGCCAGACAAGCTCATAAAAGGTTAAACGAGATGAATAAACACTGACCACAAAGCAAAAACACTGTCCAGTGAGTCCAACTACAGACAGATAACATGGATAATCGGATAACAACACAGATACGTATGGATAGAGATGGACCTTGACCAGATGGACACAGGATATGATGGACAGCTTATACAACGCTTGAAGACGACTATTGACAACTTGGAAGAGACCTGGACAACTGGCTGCAAATGTAGAGAACTGTGAGTTTCCACAGTGGAGTGGCATCGCCAGTTGGGCCATATCAGCATCAGTGGACTATGCAACTTACATGGGAAGAACCTTGTTGATGGCTTCCTGTTGTGTGATAGTCCCCAGGACTTTGAGTGCAAAGCATGTATTAAGGCTAAGGCTTGCCGGTTGCCCCTACCACAGAGGAGCAAGTGTGTGGCTTGAAAACCTGGTGAACTCACTCATACTGATGTGTGGGGGCCTGCACATGTGACATCGCTGCAAGGGTTTCATTATTACATCTCATTTATTGATGATGCAAGCCAGAACTGCATGATTAGCTTCATGAAAACAAAAGATAAAGCACCTATGAAGGTTAAACAGTACCTGACCTATATTGAGCATCAGTACTCATTCATGCCAAAAGTACTGCATGCTGATAATGGCTGCAAGTATGTTAATAAAGACTTACAGGTTTGGTGTCTGGACCATGGAATCAAGTTCCAAACCACCACTCCATATACACTGGAGCAGAATGGCATTACAGAACACTGGAATAAAACCATCATTGAGTTGTCACACTCTATGCTGTTTGTGTGTGACTTACTGAATGAATTGTGGCCAGAGGCAATGATGCATGTCACCTATGTTCAGAATCAGGCCTATACCAAGGCTGTGCCTGATGGAACACCATATGAGAAATGGTCCAGCAAGCAGCCAGACATTTTGTTTCTCCAGGAATTTGGTTGTCCTGTTTGGATTCTCAATCAGGACTTGAATCCATCTAAGTTGGATCCATGGGCATGGAAATTTACCTTTGTTGGCTATGAGGATGGCCTGAAGGCTGTGAGATATTACAACAGCCTTAAGTGGACTGTGAAGGTCAGTTGTGAGTACCACTGGCCGCTTGCTGTGGTACCACCTCTGCCTGAGCATCAGTTTGGGGGGAGCCTGATGAAGGACTGAGCAAACCTCTGTCTGGGCCATTTGGACCATCTGGACCATCAAAGCTAATGGAAATCAAATGAAAACTGACCAATGAAGCTGAAATGAGAGTTAGTAAGTGTCCACAGGGTGATGGAATGAATCTACCTTCATCCATGATGCCTGACCCAAGTCAGCATGACAATAATGAGTGTCAGATGGGCAAGATGACAGGCATACCTTTATCCAACACACCCGATCGGATGCGACATGATGAAAATGTGACTGACAATGATAATGTATTGAAATGACCTAACTCACTTAAGAGCTGGACACTTTAGAAGGGTCATCACTAGTCATAAGAGAGAAGGGAAATCTTTGAAGAGAACAAGACTGGGGGGTCTTGTTGCTTTGAGTCTCATATTTATACTCTACTGTACATGGCTATGCCTGGTCTGTGCTAGTGAGGCTATACATGAGTGGGTACTGCTACTGGTACATGAGGCAAAGCATCAGAGCAGAGACATACACTTTAGGACAAGAGGATGAGTCATGTCAAGTCAGTCTGAGTCATAGGGGCTATTTTGGGAAAGGTGTGAGCAGGTGTTGATCACAGCCAATCACTGCCCTAGAACATTTCGGGGTTATGACATCAAAGGTCTGCATAGCCTTGAGCCATGCTGCCTTGAGTCTGGACTGAGCTAGACCAATCCCTGAGTCTATGTCTGCCAACCCCTTAGCTAAGAGGCAAACAAGAAAGAAAATAGAAAGGAAACTAAATAAGTGGTCATAAAATAGATAGAAAAATAGAGAAACATTACACTACCCCCTCCCTAAGGGCTGGCATCCTGACAGCTAGTCCCCCATTTCTCCTTCTGGTGGTTCCTCTGGCCAAGTCAGGTGGGTGAGGTACCATACAAAGTAGCCACACTGTTCCAACAGCATGTTCATGTGTGGTGGCCACTGCATCACCTGTGGGCAATACTGTATGGAGGGGCCAATATCTGGCCAGTGATATGGCACCAGCCACAGGTAAGCATTGGGGTGGACAGGTGGTAGCAGGTCTGGGATGGGAACTGCAACATCTCGTTCCAGCTCCAGCATTCCTCCCAGTAGCCACAGGTGCATAGGCTCCTGTGCGAGTTCCCAAGGGCCTGGCCAGTTCTCTAGTGTCCAACCCTTATCATTCGAATCCAGGACAGATTCCAGTTCAGGGATGGATTTCTCCTCATCTTCCACATTGCCCCAAATGGAAGCCATATTCGGAATGCTATGAGCATCTGAACCATTGTTCCACAAGAACAGCCAGTATTCTGTGTGGTTTCCAAGTGGGTGGGAAGGATCCCATTCATCATTCCAAGCTGTGTCGGGATTGTCTGTTTTCCAATTCCCAATAGATTCAGGGATGATAAAATAAATAGGGGTACAGAGTTGAAGGCATGTGAGGTGAAGGCATGCATAGGCAATGAGAGTAGTGGTGGTGTAGTAAGTGGAGTGGATACAGTCCATTGTGAGAGCCAGGCTCAATCAACAATAAGAGCATTGGTAATCCAGGCGCACTCCTGGGGTAAGGCTTACAGATGATCAAGGCGATCAAATGGAAGCTGATGCTGTGGCTTTTCTGGAATAGGTGATCCACAATACTTAAATAGATTAAAGAAGTCAGGTACCACTAGTCTGAGCCATTGCAGGGCATTTGGTGAGTTGTTGTAGAAGTCCACAATAGCCTGCTTCACATGCTCAAGATTGGATTCCGGCTCCCAAGTTTGTTCCTCATCTGAGTAGCCCTTCCAATGTACCAGGAATTGGAGGTGGTTATGAACTCATCTACTATCCACAATTCGCTCGACTTCCCATTCATTTTCTCCTTCTTTGGTGATGTGCACTGGTCCTGGTTCTATTATTGTCTGTTCTGGTAGCCTTTCTTTATAGGGCTTTATCCACAAGATATTGACCACTGGGTGGATCCACATGGATTTGGGCAGTCGCAGCTCAACTGCATTTGATCTGACTAAGCAGATGATACTGTAAGGGCCCATCCATCGTTCCATAAGCTTCTTTGATGCTCAGGTCAACCTTAAATTCTCCATTGAGAGCCACACTTCATCTCTGATCTGGTAAGATGGAGTGGCCATGTGGTGGCGGTCCGCTTGCTCCTTCATATGGTGTTGAGCCTTTTCTAGGTTTGTTTGGGTTTGTTCCCAAACTTTCTTTATATGATCCAAGAGTTCTTTGATGGTGGGCGCCTTGGTAGTGCATTGTTCAAAGCCCATCCAGGGCTGGTATGTGCACATGATGCTAAAGGGTGAGGTCCCTATAGAACTCTGTTGTTTACTGTTGTATGAAAACTGGGCGATGGCAAGCCATTCAGCCCACTTTGTCTGCTGTGAGAAACAGAAGAGGCGGAGATACTGCTGTAGATCCCGATTGATCCATTCTGTCTGTCCATCTGTCTGGGGATGGAAAGCAGTGGAGAACTTTGGTTGGATTCCCAGTCTCCTACACAGATCCTTCATCACCTGTGATGTGAACTGTGGTCCTCGATCTGAAACGATAGTCCTTGGCAGTCCATGCTCTTTCCAGACATGGTCTAGATAGAGACACATGGTCTGTAGTGCAGTAGTGGTGGATTTACATGGGATGAATTCTACCTCTTTCAAGAATCAGTCAATGATGACTAGGATGGCATCGAATCCTTGACTCGATGGTAATCCAGTAATGAAGTCAGTGGATATGTCATTCCATGGTTTTTCGGGTATTGGTAGTGGTAGTAGCTTTCTGGTTGGCAGGGCATTAGTCCCTTTGTGTCTAGCACATAGGTCACACCTGGCGATGTAATCTTTTACTTTGGTTGTTAGCCCTGGCCACATGAAGGTTCATCTAATCAGTTCTATTGTCTTTTCTGATCCAGGATGTCCAGCTATAGGAGTATCGTGATGGAGGCATATTATTTCCATTTGAAGTTCTTTGTCTTCCAGTATGAAGATCTTTCCTTCTTTGTCCACTAGCAAATCTTCTTGCTCCATATGGACTTCATATCACTTTTCTAGCTCTTGTACCTGAGTCTCTTTTAACCTGTGAATGAGATTCCTAATCTGTTCTATTATCACTTCGTCATCTGTCCAGAGTTGTACTGTCCAAATCTTATCTGGTGGTATGACCATGACTCCTTTATTATCATCCTCCTTTCCATCAGAGTGGTCTTCTCATCTAGAGAGTGTGTTAGGCTTTCCCATCTGGGTACTGGCTTTGTGGATCCACTTGAAGCAGAAATGGAATAGGTACTGTGCCCATCAGGCTTGTCTCTGATTAAGATCTTGTCTTTTCATGAACCATTGAAGATTTGCATGATCATTCCATATTTCAAATTCGTGTCACGCTCCTTCTAGGTAATGATACCATTGCTCAAGGCTTTGTATCACCGAGAGCATCTCTTTATCTGCTATTGGGTAGTTTCATTCTTTGGGCATCATGGAGTGAGAGAAGTAAGCGACTGGGTGCCATTTTCCTTCTAGTTCAATAGATAGCACTGCTCTCATAGTGAAATCTGATGCATCTGTTTCTAGGTGAAATTTCTGGTCAATGTCTGGGTAGGCAAGGATGGGGGTGGTGGTAAACTTTTCTTTTAGGTCATCAAAGGCCTTCTGCTGGCAGTCCATCCATTTGAAGGGAATATCCTTCTTCATTAGGTCATTAAGCAGACATGCCACTTGTGTGTAACCATCTAT
>JBBPKX010000742.1:0-12439 GCA_038089435.1 Boletus austroedulis | reverse complement strand
TGCGGGAAATATCCCGCATTCGTCGAACTGCGCGACGAATCTGAAGGACTGTCTTCAAGGTTCCAGAGTGGTACTCCTACGCCTTCAGAAGTGCCATCAAACTACCATGAACAGCGCCTGTTTCTTAGCGACCCAGAAGCTAGCGTTAAGGAGACTGATTTTATAGCTTTGAATCACCTCTCACAGTTCAGCTGCCAGCGAGCGTCGCCACTCGTTTGTCCAAACCAGGCTCTTGTTGAAGAATTGGACATCATCCGGAGAGCCAGATTTCTCGAAGGGGAAGAGCGAAGCATGTTGAGTTACGCCCGAGCCATAGCCGTGAGCCCCATGGTACAATCCGTGCATGCAAATGGTGACATGTTCTCCTCAGGCCATCAAAGGTCTGTCAAAAACGTCTCACATACCTTGAAAATTGAGATGTTTCAGCTTATCCTTATCGATTCGATAATAAGACTCCTCAGGAGCACATAGCAAAACTACCTAATTTGGGCACAAAACTCACGTCAATGGTGCCTCCCACATTGTATTATTCTCTGCTTTCGAGCTTAGATGCTATTATCCAGGTCGAGGAGTTTGTCAAGACTGGTAAGATACAAGAAGCCCGTGAGCGTAAATGCCACTTCCTTCACGTCCTTGCTGGACCCCCTCTCCAATCGCAGAAAAATTCTTATTATCGGCAAGATTTCTGTCGTTGTCTGCATTCAATTCCATACACGGCATTGGACCACACACAGCCAGATACCTGTATACACTTGGCTTACGAAGTATCGAGGACCTCGAAAAATATTACGAAGTCACTCCAGGGACGACATACCAAGGTACATCGATTCAGCTCGAGATGGGTACCAGTAAGGAAATAGGCGTGGACAAGTCCATCAAGGTCTCACTGGCTCTGAGACATGACTTTAATCAAAAGTGAGTTAATAACATTCCGTTCCAACTGCTTTGAACCGTGTCCGTCCCCTGACCGACTATGTGAAGAATTTCGCGCCGGGAAGCCGAGGAAATTAACCGGATAATCATGCAAGAACTAGAAGTGATCAAAGAAGGCTGCAAGAGCATTATCGCAGGCGGGTCAGTTGATTGGTCAGCATTCTTAGAATCCGTATCAGACCTGAATCTCGCTCCTATTTGGTCCTCCCATAGTTATCGCCGGGGGAAATTGGAAAGCAACGACGTTGACATCGTTATATCCCATACAGACCACAGCGCGGAGAAAGAAGAACACCTATGCCAGAAGCTCGTGCAAAGGCTGCATGAACGTGGTAAGTTCCTCTTTCTTTCGGCGATAACTACTGCATTTCCGCCGCTAGGCCTTGTCACACACGTATTGAGTGAGACTTCAAGGTCAGGTTTATGGCATGTGCATGACAATTATACCAGATATGAGCGGGTATCGTCCTCATAACGTCTTTCGCACGCATCATTGGGATTCTCTTGAGAAGGCCCTAACGGTGTTTGTGCTCCCCCACGATTCGGCTCGGAAGAAGATATACAGGCGCGTGGATCTGATATTTGCTACCCCTGGTGTGTTTTGGACAGCGGTGGTCGGCTGGTTAGTTTTATGAGCTCGTCTACCTTTTATCAAATACTAGATTCTACCGATCTCCTTAGGACAGGCTCAACGATGTTCGAACGAGATCTCCGTCTCTGGGCCAAACAAGCAAGGCATGTTTATCCCACAACTGAAGAGAACAATATTGGCTGACATGCTGCGTTTCAAGGGGACTCAAGTTTGATTCGTCGGGAATGTGAGCGTGGCAGCGATTTCTTTCCGCACTGTCACCCACGCTTGGCACCCACCTATAGCACTCGACGGCACGATTCCAAATTATTTTATCCGAAAACAGAGAGAGAGGTTTTTGAGTTGTTGGGCCTTGTGTACGTGCATCCCACTCTCAGAAATGCGGATGCATGAGTAGGAGTGTGGCACTGGCACTCGTTCCTGTATTGCCCTCAGTGCAAGCACGAAAAAACTTCAAACATTAAGCGAACCCGTCCGTCACGGGTTCTCCCAATCTAGCGCAACATGCGGTCTATGACACAGGAGTTCGTCGACAGTGCTCGACAGCCGGTAGAAAAAAAAACGCCTTGTCAGTCGTTCGTACACGACATACTAAATGGATTAAAATACATCGTTGGAACATCAAACAGAGTGCGATTGCATGGCAGCCGAGCTGATCCACGACAAGCATGTACGCTTGCTCGCTGTCTGACTGTGGACCAGCGGGATCTTCCAGGTCGCTCGAGCACGATCGCACGCCGGTTCGAGCACTGTTTGCATAGCAGCTGAGCTGATCTCTCTTTCACTCCCCGAGTCATCGGACCCTCTTCTCGGTCAGGCCTCAACTCCTGCGCGTTCTCGGAATGTCCATGTCCTGATGAGCGACGGTCCTCCCGTGCCGCGGCAACTGGCACTGACAGTCAGTTATGACATGGATCTGTGATCCGCGTTCATGTCAGTGTTGACCGTTGACCGATCGTTTCATGTATACGCATACGGTCGTGTTCCAAGTCCCCACGTTCACACCTTTTGTCCTCGCCTTTGAACTTGTCGCAACGAGAGCGGCGCGGCGGATCAGTTGAGTGGCTCACAAGGTAAGAGTGATTCTCACGCGGAGTAACAGCCATGGGATGTCGGCCGGATCTGTACAGCTGCACGGCCCGCATTGTGGTTGGATGGGGTAAACCGATCGGAAAAACGAGACGCGTGGTCCTGGGGAGAGGCATCTGTCAATGCTCCCCTCGACAGAGTCACGGACAGCGATCGGACGCTTCAAGTGGGGCGATAACGAGGGGTGAGATAACAAGGAACATCTCTCCGACATGCGGGGGAATTTTCATTGAGAAATCAGTCCGCCCTCACCGAGACAGCGGTTCCGCGTCTCACATCTCGGATACTGAACTATAATACCTAGCATTACACGGACAAAAAACAAATGGCGCCTTGATGTGATCTCAGTTGACGAATGCCTGAAGGCCTGTCAATGCCTTGCCCAAGATGAGAGTATGAATGTCCTGAAAAAGGGTCACCATGGCAGGTGGTCAAACACGCAGATCAGTACGTACATATGTGCCTGCAACGATTGTCGGATAAAAGGTATTAGCGACGAAATGACCGAGTCGTGAAACATACCTTCATAAGTGTTGACGACTTGTAGATTGGCGACGTGTCGGCCGACATGATACCTATTGTGGTATGTATCAGTACAAACCGCGGGAAAACAAAATAGGAATAGGTGTCGAAGAACTGACTCGTCCGATGATGCATTTCCGCCCAAGATGTCCAAAACGACTCTGGCGTGTTGGAGTGCCTTGCCACAATTGTTTCGTTTCACCATGCTGACCATCTCAGGGGCCAACCGCCCCGTCTCCTTGAGTCGACCAACTTGTAAGCTTGCTTGTAGGCCTAACCCGATTTCGGTCTGAGCATCTACCAACTTCTTTTGGACGAGCTGGAACGACGCGAGCGGACGTTTAAATTGCTTCCGTTCCAGCGCGTATGCAAGTGTTCTTGCAACGCAGTCCTCCAAAGCCCCCATAGCACCCCACGAAATACCGTACCTAATATTCACGAGACCGATTCGTAGCATGTCCTCCGCTAGGTGTACAAACGTACCTAGCACTGTTTAAGCAAGAAAATGGGGCACTCAGCCCCTGGCCATGAGGAAGAAGGTGATCATGCGATACTTTTACAGAATCCATGTAAATGGACCCAGTAGTGGACGCACGAAGGGCAACCTTATTCTTGATCGGTGGAGCTTCAAGCCCTTTCAAGCCCTGTACCCCATAGCGTAAGATGTATGACAGTCGAAAGTATGAACGCGATATACCTTTTCGAGGATAAAGCCCCGGACTTTGCCATCCCATTTGCAACGTGCCCATACCACAAAAATATCACTATTTATTTTTTCCAGGAACGGTGAGCCAAACCATGCGAAGAACGGGTGACATACGCCACTGGTGCATTCGTTATCCAGGTCTTGCTTCCTCTGATGATGAAACCACCGTCTGCTTCCTCCGCGGTGGTTTCCATTCCCGCGGGGTCGGATCCATGATTAGGCTCAGTGAGTCCCTTGAGAAGAAAGCTTGTCAGGTCAGGGGGAAAATGCACTTAGATACATCTGAAACGTACGAAGCAGCCGACGAGCTCCCCCCGAGCTACGAAACATCGGTTTCAAGTACTAGTTAGAATAAACCAAATAAACCGAATACCTAGGCGCGGAAGATATTCGTTCTTTTGTGCCTCGGTACCGAATTCGTTGATGGGATGCATGACAAGAGAGGACTGCACGGATGCCGTCGACCGATAGCCTGAATCAACTCTATGTGCACCGAGTACTCATTGGATGATGGGAACACACGAAGATGAATGCGGCGAACCTTTCAATCTCTCGTGCAATCAGACCATATGCGACGTGACCGACTCCAGCGCAACCATAACCTTTGATTGTCGGGCCCAGGAGACCCAGTTTCCCCATTTCGGGCAGGATGCCGTGGTCAAATTCTATGAGCGCAATTGAGTGCAGCGTGGGTGGCAGGTCCGATGACGCACCTTCGGTTCGCCATCCTTGCAAGACGCGAGGTGCGAGGTTTTCCTGTCAAAAGCCGACATGCCCGTACGCCACTTGTCGCGAGGCAGAAATGAATGTAGGACGTACCTGACAGTACGAGCGCGCAGTATCCCTGAAGGGACTGTGTGAGTACGGATCATGGATGTGATGGTAAACGGCACGGACCGAATGGCGATTTCGTCTTCTGTAAGCAGGGAATCCAACGAGAGTGGATCCTAGTCAAGAATCATGTGGGTTGCACACGGAACGGGCAAGAAATTGGACTTGCTTCGGGGTTATAGTGTGCGTACCCATGGGCTATATCCTTGATCCATGGTGACCAGAGCGGAAATGAGAATGCGAATACATACCACGAACCGAGAAGGATGTGGAAAATGACCGTGCGAGGGATGTGGCAGTCTTGAAACGAGGACCAGGGCTTCTCAAGAGACGAGCAGTCACTGTTGACATCATGAATGAAGAAGTTGTCGTTGTAAAGTCAAGTCAAGTCACGCGGACAGTAGTTGATTATAGCTAGTACGTACAAAGTAACTACAGAATCAAGAGTCCCTCGGCTGCAAAATGCCTTCAAGGCTCTGCCTGAGAGACTGCTGACCATCCACCTCAACCTCCGCGGCGACCACCTTTATTTCGGGCTCTGACAATGGCTCCCAATCATCGCTGGTATCCATCTCTTGTGTTTCAGTGTCCCCCAAAAATCGCTTCATTTCCGGGAATAATGGATCAGCGACGCCTAAAATCTGGCTCCACTTGTTGAGCGCCATCCGCATATTTCTGTTATCCGGTTGCGGGGGGTCCCGCGCCGGCGCGATGAACGGAGAAGACTCATACATTGGTTTAAGGGGCGCAAAACCACCCCATTCCAAAAAGGCATGCCCGATCGCGGCTTTCATTGCTCGTGAGCGGAACGGGGGTTTCATTGCATTTCGGAATGTGATTGGTGAGTCTGTGTGCGGTGCGGTCACTTGATTTTCCCCAGAAAGTAGCACGGAAGAAAGAAAACGAACATGCCCGTTTGACGTTCAACGTGACCAATCGAGTCGACTCGTCCTCGGAGCTCCAAGGGCTGGAGTCTTCTGGTGCGACGAGCGCTTTCAAGTCATCCATGCTAGGACCACCTTCAGGGCGGCCCAATGGCGGCGGAAGCGACACTGTCAGCGTCGTGCCCTGGGGTGGCACGCGAAGCAGCGAGTTGGGTGACTCAAACGCGGCCCAACAGATCGCTTGGTATTCTGAGCGAACTTCAGAGTCCTGCGACACGTCAAATCCTGTGTAGCACATGGCCGAGCGAAGACGCACCCGCAACAAACGATAGTCGCGTATGCGACCAAACTGTCGTTCTATCGCTCTGAGTCCATGCAGCGCATCTACAATCGACTCTGGAACGCAGGAGAATCTGATTTTTATCGTGCGTGGTTCGCTGGGTGGTTGCCAGTCGCTATGACCGGCATCGTCGATGTGGAAGGGTCGCCAGTGGTAGCTTGAACGTCGTATGGCACGAACCAAGCTCATTTGATTATGTAAACCTTTTTTTTTTCTTTCTTGTGTATGTCTCGAAGTTACCGTGATGCCCTCGCTGCCATCTCGACGAGGACGGGCTCGCCGTTACCCTCCTTGATTGTCTCGTTTGCAGTTCTCCATGAGATCACTGCCATAGTCCCTCTGGTAGGTATATTCAACGCCGCCAGAGGATGGCACGTCGGCGAGCGCGTCGTGAATCAATTCACGCCCGACGCCGGTCAACCAACTGGGTGGCTCGCCAGTCAGCTTTCCCACTGGGTCGACGATGGCGAAAAGTGGGCACGCCGTGTCGGTCGCCGCTACGGCGTCTTTGGGATCGAGAAGGGCGTCAACCCCGATCGCGGAGATACCCAACACTTGTCCGGGAAGCTGGCGGGCGATGTAGCCAACGCAGTCTTGGCCTATGCCGCCACCAAGGTTCGTTCTGTACTACTCGTATCTCACTATTTTTGGCCCGGTGACTCGGATATGGTTATTAGGCTCTTTTACCAGCCCGCGTCGGCTTATCGCTCTATCTATCACCGGCTTTTTCCAGAGGAGTGGTCGAGCCAATTCGCCGCAGTATCATTCGGTTCTTCCATCAATGCAAGAAGAGCACTCGTATCTGGTGGGTAAACGTTCTGCATTATCGATATGATGATCTCGTTTGCCGCCCCAGTCGTAGCCGACGGCACTGACGACCGGCAGAGCATCCAGCCAAATATTTGCACCTCTGATCTCATGATATCTCTCCTTGACATCGCCGGCTGACTCGATCTCGATCTCTGCAGATTTGTCATTCAGAGACATTCAACCCTAGTATAGCTACGACTTTATGTGGATGTTTTGCACTTTTCAATCAGGGATTTCGTGGCGTCGATTGCACATTCCCTTGCATGGACGAGTCGTTTTGCCTTGGTTAAATCCAAGCTGTCTTGCATAGTACGGTAATCCGGAACTCTAGGCTTTGCATGTGAGCCCTCGGGCGCTTCCTTGCGCACCCTAGCCAACTCGGCACGCAAGGTCGCTAACAGATCGTCCAGCGCCCTAAGCGTCTGAACACACTCGTCCATCTCCTCGATCTTCTTGAACCTGCGACACACTTCGCTGGCACAATTCTCGATATAGGTGAATCGGATCGGTCCCAACAACGTTCCCCCGAACCTGTCCGTGTCGTTCAGCGGCGTGCACGAGCGATTGTTGGCCCATCTCACTCACAAGCGACATACGACAACCACCGCATCCATCACCCCTTGGCGTTTCATCACACCTAATACCCGTCCACCGGCCCACCGCTCACCCCCATCCTCACACCCGTCCACAGCGACGAAATCGTCTGGTCCGCATAGCCCCGTTCGGCCAGGTTTTACCACCATACAGCGCCACGCTGCGATCACATACGGTCCGTGCATGTCCTTGTGCCCTCTCTCGTGCGCTTGGGTGCCGTCTTGGTCTTGGTCTTGGCACCCACCCTCGCTCCCACCCTTGTCTTGCGGTTGCTTCGGAGCTCTCGCACCATCATACTTGCTTTCACCGTGCTCCTCGTTGATCTCACGCGCGTGCCGTCGATGTGCAAGTATGGCACTCGCATCGTCCACCGTCCGCGCACGATAAATGTACGCGATAAACGTCGATCCACGGTCTCGGATCTCATGCGAGGTTGCGAGCGTTCTCAGAGCTGTGGCAGGCCGGGTCGACATTTGGCCGTGGCGGTCGGACGCGGTTGTTGTACCTTGTTTTGCTCCACACCGAAGCGAACGAGTGTCCTCGGAATAAAACAACAACTACAAGACTAAAATCGTGTGGTACCTGGAACACTATTACTAGTTTTAGTGGCGTCGTGCCCTTTTGCTTCTCCATAATCTATCGTCAGTTGGTCCGTAGTCCTAACCAAGGGCAAACCAAAACCAGCGCCAGGGATAGCACGTAGTTCAAAATGAAATGAATGAATGACAGAGCTCAGTCTAGAATGCCAATGCCTGTGTACACGGGGATGCGGGAATGAAAACGAGAGGCTAGTGAACAGCAGACACAAGGGACGTCCAAGTGGTAATTAAAAAGGTCAATTATCAATCGAGTCATGGCAGAAGTAAGCGTGCAAGAGCTAATACCCTCGATAGGCACCACGCCCAGCAACATTGCGAGAAAGCGACTCTCGGGAGGCGCTCTGCGTCAGGCTTTCCCTCGAGGAATACGGTCGATGTAGTGGCGCTTCTCTGTACCCCTCGGTAGGCGAATATTGCACTCCAGCTTGCGGCGGATATTGCAACGGTGCAGGCGATGCAAACCGCGGTGGTGGCCGAACCATCGGGGTCGCATGTCTTGACGGCGGATGCGCCATTGGATCCGACGACGCATATCCAGGAAGCGGTGGCATAAGCGGGTCTTGGTTCCGCGCGTCCCCGGTGCCATATCCTGCGTCATTCAGCAGTGGCAGATGATCCACGCTCGAGCCAAGCCGCGAAAGTTCGATAGCACTCAGATTGCTTGGCTGCATCGGCATGTTGGTCGGATAACGATCAAATGCAGACGGCGCGGGAGACGCACGGCCCCCCGCCATCGAGCCCGCGTAGTAATGCGTTTTTTGGTGATGGATAGAGGCGTTGTCGCCCCGGTTGTGCCCAAAGATAGCGGCGGACGCCATGGAGCGGGCATCCCAGTCCAACTCTCCTCTGTCGCGGCGGTACAACGCTGGGTCGTACTCGAGATCTTGTTGGTTGATACCTGCGATCCGGAGACCTCCCTCGATAACCTGTGCATCCATCTTTTGTCCGCCGTATTCGTCCAACCGGGCCTTGTCATTGCCAATCTTGCCCTTGTAAACATCACCAAGGAGGGGCATCATCTTGGCGTGAAGCATTGGCGTAAATAACTCTGCATGAAGTGCGGGGTGGCCGAAACGCTTCTCGAGGCGGTGTCTAGAATCGTCCGCTTGAGAAGAGTGAACCTTCGCTTGACGCAATTCGGTCTCCGAGGGCGTGTAGTACATGAACTTGTGATAGAATGTTTTGTCCAACCAGATCTTGAAGACGATGACAAACAGAATGGGCGGAACAGTCGTAACCCACAGGAAAGACCTGAATTTGTACTGAAGCCCAATGGCTGAATCGCGCATTCTCAGAGCATCGGATTATGAAGAAAAACCCAAGACTTACTGAGAATCATTAACAACTGCATCAGGACAACCGATACAAGTAACCTGTTGACGACCATGTTCCAAAGACGCTGGAAAAAAGGACTGTGTCAATGGAAATCTTTGCAAGGTACACTACAAAACGTACCCCACCAGTCTCAACCTGGGTGATAAACACAAACATCAACTGGTACTTGTATACCCACGAAGAAATCCAAAAGACGATAGCCGCGGCGAGAGATATTAGGGGTGCCAACGGTGCAAAGACGAGTGCAACAGTGGCCATGAAGAGCTGTACAAGTCACGTATAATCACAAGCTGTCAACGGACAAGACGATGAACATACAATATTCGAGCTGGGCGTAGAGCAATGAGCATTTACGAGAATCCCATAGAAAACCAACTTACTAGTAAATGTCATACTGAAATTCAGGTGGTTGCGTCCATTCACGGATGTCTCGAGGCGTACGGCCAAACACTCTACAGCGGGTAGAAGATCAAACCTGTGTGCACAACTACTTCTGCCAATGATACTCACCGCGTCCTGAACGAGGTCCAAACAAGGTTTAAAATTTGGGCCAGGTCAAAGATCGCAAGGAAGCCACGCAGGCTACATGGACAACATAAGCATGCTTCGATCCATGGTCATTGTCGACGTACGGGAAGAACGTGAGCCAGTATGAAGCTTGGTTGACATAGGTTTGATTGATGGAGGCAGGCAATGCTAGTCGTGCAAGCTCGATTCAACCAAAGATATCTTAAACCAGACTACACTATACTTACATTGCAGTTTGTCGATAATCTCCCGGAAACTGGTATGTTCACCGATCTCGTTGATGACTTGTTCGGCGGCGACTGAATGAGTGTCATAAAGGATAAAAGGGAACGTAGTCGACTAGTCACCCACTAAAAAAGACGCCGATCAAGGTAAAGATTACCAGCTGCGAGATTACCAAGAACGCAAAGTAGCGGGCGACGACGGCACGATCAAGGCTATCGACGTTGAGTGCTATACCCACTTTGGTAGTATATGATGGCCCTTACCCACTACGTGTCTGCGCGCCCTGGAATTGAGTGAGCCACCGTATGACAATGGGCAGGAAGAATCCGAATAAAGCGGATACAGCGGGTGGCAAGACACCGGAAACAAAGGCGAAGGAACCAGGGGAGGCATGAGACCAGCGGGACAAGAATCCAATGTATGCGGATATCTATGCAGAGCATGTCAGGAGACGACCAAAACACCATGAACAGGCAATGGGAAACGCACCGAAGACAAGTTGGCAAGAACGGAGATGACGAAGAGCGGGATGGTATTGAAGAAACAGATCAAGACCAACAAGAAAAAGCCAATCGTCCTGTTTCGCAGTAGCTCTGAGGTCGACAGGTTCAAATTGTGCCAGATCTACACACGATGATGACACGATAAACGTTAAGAAAGGGTGGAAAGAAGCGCGACACACGATGTCTTTCGGATTAGGTGCCAAGGCAATGTCGGTACCCTTTGGATGTTTCTTGCGAAGTAGATTCGCCACGATGTGGGCATATGCCACGGCAGCCATGGATGCGAACCCATAGCTTTCGGCTTTCCGGGTATCTATCTCGTGGCGATAATCTTCGATCGCCCTTTCCGTACGCTTCAATTTAGCACTGCAACACGTCAGATGGTCGTCCGCTTCGCCAGCACCAACGACGCACGTATAAAAGTCTATCGCATCCCTTTTCACGCCACCCATGCCAAGGAACCCACCGATGCGAATAATAGGACGATCCTTGGCAATGCGTCCGCCTTTGAGGTATGTGACGAGAACCTGCTCTAGCTCACGTACGGCCATGTTGTGGTATTCGATAAGCTCTGGAAGACGTCCAACTTTGCGCCCAACGTGCACCGAGGTGGTGGGGTATGGGACTTGAACACTCTCAAAGATGGCACGGATACCTTCGTCGCTCTGATGCTTCTTGGGGACGTCTGTGATGATAAGGGTCCGGGCGTAGAATGACTCGAGATACTCTGGGGAACGGAACCATTCCTGGCGCAGACGTAGCATGCGTATCCAATTGCGCCAGATGAAGTACATGACGAGACCGGAGATGGCATATGAGACAGCGACATGTGCAAAGAGGTAAGACCCTTGGACGTCGCGGATGGTGAGGATGGAAAGGGCGTCACGGCCATCGGAAGAGACATGCTTGATGTTGTAGATGACGTCGATAGGTATGAGGACGGCGCAGCCTAGCAACGCGATGCAGCTGAAGAGGATGCGAGTCATGCGGGTGAAACGTAAAAAGGTGACGGCGTCGAGCCCGATCTTGTCTACAAGTTCTGGCTCTTTGGTGCGGTAGAGTGGTGGCAGCCATCCAAAGAGGGAGTCGGATATCCGGGGAGGTGACTTGTCTCCGATGTGGTATTTGACTTTAGGTTCGTAGATGACCTAGAGTGCCTGGGGTGAACGGAGCGAGTAAACGTGGTGACGGTATAATACCTTGTTTTTTGGCCGTAGGATGTTGAATGCTACCACTGTTGCTACCTGGTAGTGGAGAGGTGATGTGGGTACGAGCCGCAGAAAGTAAGCAACCTACCGAAATGATGGACATGAGGGCTACTTGTGAGCCGACTGCGGCTGGCGCCTGCGCTCTTGAGGAGTTTTCATTGATAATCGTGCCAATGTCGGCCATGGTGTGAGGAAACTAACGAGTCGATGGACCCGAGGGCTGAAAGAAAAGAAAGTAAAACGGTCGGTACGGATGTAAGTTAGTTGACGGGCGAGGGTGTCGTACGAGGAACGCGTGGGCAAAATGGAAGTCGTGCTTGTTCCAACTCAACGGCGAGAACAAGAACGAGGAGCAGACAACAAACAACCGGCTGTCGTCTGACAGCAACGGCCGCCGAACAATGACGGTCTCAAGACACCGCTAATGGACTACGGAAATACTTGCACCATGTTTACCGTGATTACCTTGCTGGCTTCCCACTGAGATACGTCCCAGATACCATCTCAGTTACACTTGAAAATATCCCAAGTGCGGTGTCTTATTCCCTTTCATCGTCTCTAGGCCGGAGAAGAGGCGGGCTATTTATACATCACGGGTCCGTACTAATACCCGGTACAGTCGACTCCCTTATAACACATACCTCATATAACCCATACTCCCTTATAACACATAGCTTTGTTGATTTCCCAAGTTGGTTTGCAGGGCATAACCCATAACTCCCAGATAACACATAACCCAT